>OMLC01095431.1:0-25340 GCA_900302585.1 Regalecus glesne | reverse complement strand
GTATGTATATGTACCGGACCAGACCGTCTCTCACCTCAGACTCTAGGAACGACAGACTGTGTCAAATGACGGTTTTTGCTTTAAGGGGTTTGAGGTGAAAACCCCTGGCGACCCCTCTTATTCTGCACTGACATGAGTAATGTGTTGAGAGCAGAGCCTCCGGAGACTGAGAGCCAGACAGACCCGTCTCCAGGGAACACAGCTTCACATCAGAACAGCCCAGCTCCGGCCTATCAGACGGAGTCGCTCTCTGCTGGTATATTACTAGGGGGAGAGCTTAAGACGACCAGAGCCAACACAAACGGGTTCACTGGGTTCGGTGTGGTGGAGTGACGTCCTGCGTCCCACACACACAGAGGCCTGCCTGCCTGGCTTCACCGTGCCAGCCAGCCTGTTTGTCTCTGGAAGTCCTCCTGAGGGACAGACCGTGAGACGGCTGCGTCTGTGACGGCCCAGCCCTGACACCCTGCGTATCTGCAGACGCTGAGCAGAGCAGGGCAGCATCCCCATCCTCCGGCCTACATCCGCTTGACGTCATCGCGTGGTCCAAAGATCGTGTGTGCGGAGCAGACGTGAAGGATCCATGTACCAGTTCTGAGAGGACGCCTCACGTCTCCAGGACAGACGCTCATCCAACACTCCAGAGCCTCCAAATGCATTCTGGGAAACCTGAGGGGAAGGTGTGTGGTTTCCATGGTGTCGGACCGTTTGTGAAATCTGAGCGCCGCTCTGAGCAGCCAGTCCGTTTCCCCAAATCACCCCACGAAAGCTCCAATCTTCAGATATGTCATTTCAGGAGAGGCAGAGCCAACACACGTGTTTCTGTCTGCTGCTGTGGACCTACCATGAGCCTCCACCTCACGTCAACAGGGGAGATGTCCTCCGACCAACAGAGACAGGGGGCGGTCCGTCTTTCACCGTCAGTCCCCCCGCCGTGGACGCCACAGAGACGGAGCTTGGGGGATTAGGGTCAGATGCCCTTCCTGATGCCTGGTGCTGGGTTTGAACCCACGACCTCTGGCTCGTCACTTCCTGAAACACTGGCGTGTCAATATTCTGTGTGAATACTCCAGAGGAGCTTCTGAAGCTCAGACATGGGATCCCTGCTGGGATCATCATCCGGGGCCGCAGTACCCGGGCCTAAAGTGCTCGCTTCACTTCCAGACTCCTCAACGCCTCCGACCGACGACAGGAGTTCAGGAGCCTCTGGTGAACCCTAACATGACACCCCGGGTGTCACCCCGAGGTGGAGGCTTGTGTCAGCTCCATCTCCATTCTACTCATGAGAAGTCTGAGATTGGAGAGGCTGGCCGGTGGACCCTGAGGGTGGTGCTCCTCTGAGCCTGAGGAGCTACGGCGGGGTCCTGTAGATGAGATGGAAACCTGATGGACCTGCATCATCCCCCCCCCCAGAACATGCTAACTCCACACAGAAGCTGCTGTCTGCTGGGGTCCAGGTGCTCCGGTCCAGGGCATCATTAGATGGGAGGTGCTCTGGGAGAAAGACCCGAGGCCAGTACAGTAGTCTGGAGTGCTTACAGCTCGCCTCAGAGACTCGTCTGCATTCCAGCTCCTGCATGTCAATACAGACCAGCACAGCCATAAAGTCTGGAGTCAGTGCCCAGGAATCCAGCGGGCTGCAGCTCAGCTCCGCTGCGTCCCACAGAGCGACGGGTGCCTTGGGCTCTGCAGGCCCAGGGCCGCAGCCAACAGGATCAGTTTAACCAACCAAGGGGCTCAAGGAGCCGTGGGACGGGTCCAAAAGCAATGAAACCAGCAGCGGCTTCCAAAAAGCCAGGTGAAGGAGAGGAAACCCGGACTGGGAACCAGCAAACAGGGCCGGCTGCAGCAGAATTCAACACAAAAATCCCTTGAATAGAGTTCCTGTAGGTCTGGACGGAGCACACGTGCTGTCAGCGATGACGCATGGCCAGTGGTGCTCTAGATGAGGGAGCTATAAAGAGAATGAAGACACGGGCGAAGCTGCTCTGGTGACGTGGGGCCGCTGTTTCCCAGCCCAGTGTCTGTGGGTCCCTGTGTATGGAGCCATGCTGCATTCACCTGAGACCCTGGTCCAAGTGTGTCTGGTGTCTGGAGCCCGGCTCCCTCACACAGCTCCACCTCCTGCGCCGGGCCAGAACTTTCCAGTGGGTTCCGATTGACGACAACATCTTTTCATTTCGTTTTCAGCCTGAAGGCTGAAGCAGCTCTGCTGCCTCCATTTGCAGGCAGCAGAGCTGCTCCTCGCTCAGCCTCGTAGGCATCACAGGCTGCCTGTTGGCCAAGTCATCAGGGGAGGGGCCGCCCTGCAGACGCTCACTGTCAGGGGGTGGAGCATCGATGGAGACATGTCATCTGAAGCCATCACACACGTGGTCCTGAAGCTGAAGCTCTGCTGCCCACAGGCCGCCATGCAGTCTCCCTGGTGAAGCCTCCATGTGGAGACAGGCACACGTGCTAGTCCATGGACACTGGGATGGCATCCAGAGCTTCACATGTGCCCCCCTTCACGGGGGCAAAGAAGACTGGTGGATGGTTCCTGAACTCCCACCCCAGCAGTGAAGGAGTCTGTCACTCAGCTGGTCTCAGCATGGGGAGCATCTCTTTCATGGAGGAGTTGCTTCACGCCGTAGAGGAGACTAAACAGATGTAACCAGATGAGGAGGACACAGCGAGGCTCACTGTCTCCTCCTCTCTTCTCCAGAAAGCTCTGCCGTTAATCCTGCCTCATATGCACCCACACGTACTGCCCATCGTGCTCTCCTGGGGCCTGCTGCCGGATGGAGCCAGTGGTCCTCTCCTGTATGCTCCGGTCCGGTTCTTTGCAGAAGCGGCGGGAGCTACCATGCCCCACAGCGTTCATCTGCCTGCCTGGTGTGGAGCTGCTCCAGCAGGAGGCCGGTCCACGGCCTCCGTGAGGAGCAGACAGCTCAGCCTGGCGGAGCAGTTAGAGTGGGCTTTGTGCTCCTCCTAATGACTCCCACACTGACTCATGAAACAGATCTGTATGGAGGCACATAACAACCTGTTCATTGGGACTTCACAATGTCCCCCCTCCCATCACGTGCTGCTGGGCGGGCAGGCTAATACGGGATAAGGTGTGTGAGCCTCTTTCACACACCTCAGCCTTACGGGGACTCCACATGGGGGGGTCCCGGTGTGCAGATCCAGCCAGGCGTCAACCCCCGGGGGGGGGGACGTTTTTCTGCCTTCATCAAACCATCCTGGAGCTGAGGTTTGAACAAAGCTGTGAGACCCCCGAGCCGGGCGGGAAACCTTTACAGCGGTCTGACATGAGGCGGCCTCACACAGAAGCCACTGGACCGATCAGAGGCAAAGCACCTGCAGCACTGCCCTGGGAGGTGTTGGTGTTCAGGGAAACGGGGCCGTAGTAGCTTAGCTGGCAGCCCTGCTGCCTCACAGACAGAAGGTCCTGGGCTCCAATCCCATCCCACTTCCTCTCTGTGTGGAGTCTGCATGTTCTCCCCCTGTCTCTGTGGGTGTCCTCCCACCATCTGAGAGACATGCATGTTAGGGTCAGTACTCCTGCGTTGGTCCATCCTCTTGGGTAGCGTCCGTCTGGCAGTATGTATGCACCGTGGCCCGAGCAGGGCCCTGCAGGGGGGTTGACCGGTGCCGCTGTGTTTGGAGCAGATCCAATCCAGACCCTAGGCCTGATATGAGTGGTCCCGCTGACCCCACTCTGCTTTAGTTCATGGATAATGATGGTTTTATGTATGCTCTGTACCTATGGGAGTATAAACAAGTGTAAAGGAATGGCTCTATTCCCTGGAGTCATACATTATAGATGTGTTGGTGACGGCTTCTGAATGGCTCCATAGCTCAGAATAACCCCCACACCAGGGGTTCTCAAGCTTTTCGAACCTAAGGTCACTTCTGACTGTTAAAGACATTCCAAGGACCAACTTCCCATATAAATGGGAAACTAAGATAACAAGAAAGGAGAAAAAAATGAAGTGAGCAATAAATATGTGTTATGTCTCTGTCAGCTGTAATGTCCAAAATAAATGCTCTGCTAACCCCCGGTGAGAGACTTCGGCTTGCTTCTGAGAAATAATGAGATCAAGTGTGATGGGATGAGTGAGAGGCTGACACGCAGAGCAGCATTCAAAGTTGCTTTCAGTTTGTTCCTTGCCTTTGGTTTCGTGACAGTCACAGCGGAAAACCATGACTCACATAAATAGTTGGTGGTGAGAGGCAACAGATATTTGAATACGACAGAGGGAGACGTTGACTGTCGGCCAGCATCCAGAATGAAATGAGGTCAACTTGTGTGAGCTGAAGCTTCAGGGTGCTGTTTGCTCCAAGTTCCATCAGCTCATTTCACAACACATTGGACAGAGCTATATTTTCTGAAGCAGGATCCTCAGACAAAGGGTCAAAGGGTATGTAAAGTGTCACCGAGCGAGACATGGAGCCCCTAACAGCTCCCTGAGCATCACATGGGAGCAGCTCACTGCTCTTCTACACTAGGATGGGCTAAATACAGAGGATTCCAAATTCCCCCTTGTGGGACTGATAAGGGACCTATTTTTAAATATAAATATGGTAACAGCTGTGTTGCTTATGAGGGTGGGGATGCTGCAGTCAGACTGAATATGTGTCCTGTGTGAGCAACGGGACATGTCTGTCAGGAAAACTTCTCCTCCAACATAAACCGGTTCACCTTTTTAAGGTTCCCTTACTGGAATATTGAGCATGCATCCAGACATTTTTATATTTATTTCAATCTAACCGTTTGGCAGTTCCACTGCCTCCACAGCCCTCTAGATGATGCTCTGGGGGCTGCCGTAAAGTGTGGTGTTATAATCAGTAAATACTCCGTCCAGTCCTCGGGGACTTTCTGTTGTTTTGCTCCGGTCTGTGTGCGGCTGCTCTGATTCTCTGCGTTAGAGGCTCAGACTGATAAATCACTGCTGTCGAGACTCACTGGGCTCTCCTCAGGACCGGCCACAGGGGACCGCCTGGAGCCAACGACAAGCTACAGGCTGCTGGCCATCCAGCGGCCTGTCCAAGCGTCTGTCTTATTATCTTCATTATTATCATCATTATTATTATTATTATTATCATCATCATTATTATTATCATTATTATTATTTTCTCAGGAGGGTGTCTGGTGTCTCCTCCCAGAGACAGGGTGAGAAGTTCAGTCATCTGTGAGGGACTCGGAGTAGAGCCACTGCTCCTTCAAGTAGAAAGGAGCCGGTTGGGGTGGTTCAGGCATCTAGTAAGGATGCCACTTGGACCGGTCCAATATTTAGTCCGACTAATAAATCTTATTCATATTAAGCCATTAATTTGATTCTTTGGAGTGCCAGGTAACCCTACTGATAAGGAAAACATCCAAAGAGTGCCCGACAGAATTACACTGACCATGTGATATAAACTTACATGTCGCCATCTAGCGGGTAGATTCTGCCAGCGCACAAAAGTCGTCAACCAAACCTTCGATACTAATCTTTCCCATTGGTCGATGGAGGGAGATAAGGCGGGACTAATTTTGAAGCACTGAATCCTCATTGGTCATATGAACTGAAAACAACCAGCATGTAACTCTGAAATCGTGGCGGTAGCGTTAGAGGGCTCGGTGAGCAACAGGTTTGTAATCCGTTACAACTTGGTGAAGAACGCTCCATCAGCGCTAACTTTCTCTCCCCGTGTCCATGGGGACCTCACTGGTTTCGCTAGCTAGCTACTGGAGTCGTCGCTTCCCTTCTTTCTGTTCAGACATACGTTTGCTAGTTAGCAGCTAGCTTACAATGTGCATTTGTAACTAAGTGGAGTTCTCCATCAAAGTGTGTTTCTTCTGACTGGATGCAGTGCTTCGAGTTGGGCTGTTGTTCTGTCATCGACCAGCGAACGAACTTCTCTGTTTCACCGCTTTGAGTCAGTTTGAATGTGGCGGTTTGAGCCGTTTGCGGAGTAACGACGTTGGTGGCGCAGAGTGGACTTGGCTGCTGAATTTGACGCTACGTCAACGTTGCTAAGCAACAAAAATGTTATCCCGGATGTGAAATTTGGTCCAAACTGCCTCTATTGATCCTCCTCTGGACCACAGAGCGCCTGTCTTCATGAGCCGTTATGGACGTTGGGTAGTAACGTAAAGAATGATCGGCTAAGAAGACGAAAGGAAGACGTCAGACCACATCCCCTACGTTAGCTACACTACGGCGGCCAGTAGCCATGGAAACAAGATAAGAGCAATGATAAGAACATTGTCACTGTCTGACGGTTAATTGAACAGCCGTTTCGTCTACTGCAACGCACCGCTGACCCCGCTCAGTAGCGCCCCTGCAGTGGGACGCGTCCTGGTCCCCAGAGGTCTGAGCTGCGGTCTGTGGACGAGCTGACCTGCTCTGCCACGGTACGTCAACGGGATTGAACGTCACTCAGTCATAAGTCGCAGCTTTCTCGGACCGTCGTTGCTAAACTGCAGCCGTTTACTGAGAGCTGCGGGGTTTTTTTTTTGCTAGTTCTACCCCCCGGAAGACATTTCAACGTTGGTGCAGTTCGGTGCTCCTGAGTGTTTCTAGTCACGTAGTGGAGGCTACTGTCAGCCAGAGACTTGGTCCGTTTGGAGGAGCTGAGCAGTGACCTGAATGAGCTGTGGAAACGTCTACAAGTCCAGGAAACCCGAGTGGAGGTCATTTTGTTGTCGATAACTATTAGGGGGTTGAATGATGAGTTTTGGATTTGGAACCGACTCGGTCCAGTCGAGGTTAGAGTGACTTTGTCAACGGCGACGTTAAATCTTCTCCGGCTGTTTGTAGATTCGACACGCCAACGTGTACACCAGATCCTTCAGGTGGAGGATTCCTCCCACTGGACGTGTCGCTTGTTTGAAGGGTAGCCTCGCCATGCCGTTGGCGTGGCTCTCTGAAGAGGCTTAATCCGCTTTGCGCGTCTTATTTTTAGGCATGGCAGAGACGCAGGCGGCCATCCCGCAGCAGCAGCGGCCGTTTACCGGCAGGTCGTGACGGAGGAACACGATGAAGAAGATATTCAACTTCACCAAGAAGAAGAGATTACCGACCAGTACGCCGGACAATGGGAGCGTACTCTCATTTGGATACGAGGTGAAGGAGAAGGACCTGGGAAAGGTCCACAAGGCTGCCTGGGTGGGCGACGTGTCCAAGCTCAAACAGCTTGCCAAGAAGAATGATCTCAACCAGCTGGACAAAGAGAACCGGTGGGTGCAGTATTTACCTTCTTGCAATCCTAGAGTTAATCCCTCTCATCACTTTATCTCACTCTCATCAATCCACCCTTTCAAAGTGTTACTAGGTCCTGGACATAATAGTCATCAATGCATTCTGTATGGGTCCATCAGAGCTGAGTCCATGATGCCTAGACTGAGTAACAGCCATGACAAACGGGTTTCAGACTGACAACTCATTATTTAGGAGTACTTGTGTTTCGTGATGGGATTACCATTCACTTGCAGCAGATGAGAGTGGTGGAAGTGGAGCAACTGAGCCCATTTGGAGAATGGCTTGTTAGTTTGAACCAACGGGGACATAGCTGTACCTTCATAACTTTTAAAACGTAATTTATTAGATATCTTTTAGATATACAAATCAGCTTTTAAGGGCTAGCACTTGTTCGAAACAGGACCCTTCCTGTTCTGAAAGCACACTTAGTTTCATTTACTTTGTGCATAAAATGAGGTGTGCTGGGGGCCTCAGTGGTAGAGTGCCTATCTCCAGGCCAGGCGTAGCAGGTTAGATTCCACCATGGGACATGGGTAAAAGGGCATCTGACCTTAATCCTTCATACTTGGTAAATATGAGGTATAAGTAGAAAGTGCTTTGAGTGGTCAGCAGACTAGAAAAATGTTCCATCCATTCATTTTCAACTGCTTATTCAGTGTCAGGTGGTGGAGGTAGCAGATTTCAGCTGGGAACTCTGAGTTTTCCTTTTTCTTGCTACATCAACTAGCTCAGGAGGGGAAAACGGGGAACCATCCAAACTGTTCATAGTAAGGATGGGACGCTGTTGAGCTCAACTGAGGAGGTAATGGGACGATGGAAGGAGCACTTTGAGGAACTCCTGCACCCAACTAACTCACCCTCTAGGATAGAGACAGAGCTGGAGGATGATGGAGGATCAACATCAACTTCCCTAGAGGAGGACACTGGAATAATCAAACAAGTCCACTGTGGCAAAGCCCCAGGGATTCATGAGATCCATCTAGAAAATTGAAAAAAGTTACATAAAAATAAATCCATTTACCATTTTCTGCTTTCAAGAAGTAGTAAATCGCTCTCAACGGATTAACTTTGCTGTTGATGATAGATAGGATATTGTTGATTTCATCTGCATAACTTGGAGGAAGTCACCTGGTGAGTGACGAAACGTTTCCAAAAAACAACTTCGGATCCAGTTGAACTGATTCACCTCTTTTTTGTGACTAACTTGGAAGAGTTCTGGAAAGCTGGAAACATTGCTCAGTTAACTGAACAATGTTAACAATGCTGAATGCTAGCATAGGGGAGTGTGAATATAAGCAGATATACAAGTCTTACATGTGAAACAAATTTCCTTTTTTTTTCTATTTACAGAACAGCCCTCCACATTGCTTGTGCCAGTGGACATGTGGAAGTGGTTCAGTTCCTTGTTGAAAGCAAAGCCAAGCTTAATCTATGTGACAATCAAAACAGATCCCCCTTAATGAAGGTAATCCTGGGTTGAGGAAATTCCTAGTCACTGATTAACTCTTAAATGAAATGTGTTAATTGGCATGACTACGTGTTGTGTTTGTATCTGTGTTGGTATTGAATAGCTATGTTTCCTCTCATAACCTTCTACATCGGCAGGCGGTGCAGGGCCAACATGAGTGCTGTGTGTGTTCACTGCTGGAGAATCATGCTGATCCCAACCTGGTGGACATCAATGGCAACACCTCCTTGCACCTCGCCGCCAACATCCCTTCCATCTCCACTGCCACCCTGCTCCTGGAGTATGATGCTGACATCAATGCTCAGAACAAGGTGACCCTTACATGGGGCTGAGCAGCACTGCACAGACCACATGCTGGTACCTCCTGCAGGAGCACTCCCCCACTGTGCATTAGCAGGCAGTATCAGTAATGTCTAATGGCTTTAGGCTTATACTCAGTCAGTTTTTAAGAAGAAGAGATAGATGCTCATAGAGGTCAGAGCACAGGGTTATAAAGGGGAAAAAATCACAGTAGTTTTGATATTTCACCATTGGAGTACACATGCCTCTCAGCACACTTGCAAACATGCACTTGGTCCTTATCCTACAAAGGATTCATATTCAACCTCTACACACGTATATACATATACACAGTCTCATAGTTTTCCTATGTATAAGAAAATACCTGTCTTTCTCCCCATACTTGTAACTCGTGCTTGTTTGACCTGTATTCCATTTTCATGCAGAGCATGCTATATAAAGTTTGCCTGATCGGCATGGTGGAGTCATTGAAGTATAAAATCACTCTGTTAATTTGGTAGGTTCTGTAGGCTGAAAGTGGAAACTGATTTGGATTTACTTTCTAGGAAGGGTTCACCCCCCTGTCTGTGGCGGTCCGTGAGAATCATGTGGAGATGGCTGAATTTCTGCTGAGGGAGGGTGCTGATGTGAATGTCAGGGATCAGGGGCAAAGGTCTGTAAATAAATGGCACATTTGTGAAAGGCATTGAATCAGCCAGACTTGGCTTACCTGTCATAACAATGCTATTGATTCTATCTTCAGGTCCCCATTGATGATGGCTGCTAGCAATGGACAAATCAGTATGCTGAGGCTGCTATTGCAGTATGATGCGGATATCACACTAAAAGATGTCAATGGGAAGTCGTCTGATGACCATGCAGCCATCAATGGACATCATGCGTAAGCTGTCTCTCGGTTTTCTCTCCTCATATGCTTCCTAGTTGTTTAGTATTCATCCAATGTCCACATTTCTTCGGCTGTTCTGTGGGGCGGCATAGCTCAGTGGGTAGAGCGGTCGTCTGGCAATCGGAAGGTTGCAGGTTTGATCCCCGGTCCTGCACATAGCATGACGAGGTGTCCTTGAGCAAGACACAGAACCCCTAACTGCTCACTCGATGTATGTCTCTCTGGATAAGAGCATCTGCTAAATGCCTGTAATTTAATGAAATGGAACAGTCACAATCAATTTAATCCCTGATGGACAGTAATTTGACTCGGTGACAGACCACAAGAAAAAAAGTGCTGACGTTATGATGGTCATTACTCTGTTTAAAGTTGTTCTCACCTCATCATTGAGCACGGCACCAAGAGGAATGCATTGCCTCCCTCTTCACATCAAGCCTCAACCAAAAAAAAGAGGAAAAACAGTCCTTCCGAAGGAGGTGAAGCAGGCTTCTCTCTGGGAGGACCAGCCATTGACAAAGATGGTAGGAGGATGTTCCGGAGTTAATTATCATTTTGAAAAAGCATCACTGTTATTGTCATTGACCCTTGATATTTCATTTATCCCTCATGCAATACCACTTGACTGGATCTAGAACAAGGACTAAGTGAAGCAGGGAGAGGTATTGCCATTTGTAGACAGCTTTTGCAGCAAAACCAAACAAATTGTCCATCTTCCTTAGTTTAAAAAAAAGATGTTTTTTTCATCAAAGATGACCAACCTTTATTGAGGCTTTATTTTCATCCAACTCCTAACTTGACCAAGTATCTGATTTGGTTATGCTGTGTTTTCCAGATTGTTTTTAGATTGGGTGAATTGAATGTAATCTTGATATGCCAACCTTTTTGAAATTGGTTTGTGTGGCTTGAAGTCAAATGATAAAAGATAAAGGTTTAGTTAAAAAAAAACCAGTTGAGAACTCAAAGCTTTTGTGTTGTGTTACAGATCTTGAGGACAATTCTCAGTCAGAGTCAGTGAGCCGGTGAGGACATTTGGCTATTTGCATGTATAACATTGACTGTCAACAAGATGTGACTTCCTTAGTCAAACTGATGTTCATTTTCCTCTCAGAGCTTCCAAAAGTGCTGCTGATGATTGGCCATCATCGGATGAGGATGATGAGGATGATGAACTGGAATTAAGCACAAAGGTGATTACTATTAATTAATTATTGCCAATACCAATTTTCCTTAACTCTAGCTTGTTGCCCTAATTTTTTTGGTTTCTTCTAGAAAACGCAGAAGGTGAACCTAAAGAAACTGATTGCCTCCAAAAGGGGAGAACATGCTGGTAATTACTTGACCTGGTTCTCTTAAACAGCATTCCTCGATTTGTGGCCTTTGATTTGTGGTAGTTGGTAGTAATCCTTTGCCTCTACCTGCCTTGTAGTTTCAACACAACCAGACAGACCTTTGTGTGGGGACATGTGTGAGCCTGAGAGTGATGATAGTGTCCAGAGAAACCCTTCTCCCCCCAAGGGTTTACCACCCAGCAAAGCTCCCCAGCATCCAGTAGCTCCCTCCCCACTGTTGTTCTCCAAAGCTCCCCAAATGATCTCCAATCCTCTCCCTACCATCAGAAAGGTAAAATATGTGTGTCAAGACATATTTGAGTCTTCTGTGATATCTTGTCTTCTTTTTTTCTTTTCTTGTCGTCTTGGATTGTTAAACAAGATGACGGTAAAGCTGAGCTGGGAGAGATAGAGCCATCTGAGCAGCCCTCTAGTAGTAGAGCAAGATCTGACTCGGGAGGGAGAAGCCCAGAGGCAGAAGACTCTGAGGAAGAGGAGGAGGATGAAGATGAAGAAGAGGAGGAGGAAAGTGAAGAGGATGATGAAGATGAGGAAAGTGAAGAGGATGAAGAAGAAGAGGAAGATCAGGATGAGGACGAGCAAGACTGCGAGGAGGAAGAGGCTGAAGGTGAGGCTTCGACTTCGGCCTTGGACAACACCATTGCTCTTCGAGAAAAACAAAGACTTTATGACACCCATGACCTTGAGAGCATTTGCAATGATACAGCTGGAAGCACAATCCCTGATCACCTCTCTAGTTCTGTTCCCATAGAGACTGAGGATCAAGAGGCTTCAGAGGATGCTGCAAATACAGAAACCCAGAACAATGAGAGTGTCTTGTTAGGCAGTGCATCAAATTATGGAATGCCTGTGGATGTAGAGGATGGCTGTGTTGTGTCAGCCATTAGAGTAGAATCCAAGTATTCTGATGAAGACGAAAGCCTTGGGAGGGAAAGTGTATTGTGGTCAGGTCAAATGGTAAAACTCAACCCAGGAAGTACAGGAAGTCGCACGACACCGAAACACAGCACAGGAGCGCATTTGCCTCATGAGGATGAGGAAGATTTCCGTACAAAGGAGGAACGTTGTGATGAAGATGATCCAGAATCCCGAAGTGAGAAGTCAGAGGGTGGGGATGCTGTGTGGAATGACAGCGATGATGATGAGGGAAATCAAAGTGAAGGTTTCGGTCGCAACACAGTACTTGCCAGACGAAACAGTTTGGTGTTTCAGGATGAAGGGGAGGGAAATTCTGACAATTACTTGGATGCAAAAGATGATGGGTCAAATGAGGATTCTCCCAAAGCTGGAAAACATAGGTCCTCATGGGGCTCATCGTTAGAGGACAGTAACAAGAGTACTTCACCCACAGAGGAGGACAAGGTCAACGAAAATGCTCTTGGTCAGAGAGCTGATTATCAAAATTTGGCTTTTCAGCCACCATCCTCTTGCACAAGGTCATCACCAAAGCCACATTTAGATAACATGGAGTCCTCATGGGATTCATTATCACCAGTTATAGTTGAGTCACAAAGCAACTCTCTAATACTGGAGGCTGACCCATCCAAGTCCCCTTTGAAATCCTCTTTACCATTCAGCCACTCTAGAGAGGGCCCCACAGGAAAGGTGGAGGACTTGGATTCCTCTTCAGATGATGACCATCCAAAAGATGGAATATCCACCAAAGGAGAAGTTTTATGTATGCCTGAGTCAGAAAAACCCCAAAACCCGTCACCGTTACCTGGAACGGATGCCCGGTTTTCTGTGAATCAGCCTGAAGAGGGTCATTCTGATGGCTCTTGGGAAGATGATGATGAAGAAAATGTTCATGATATATCAAATGACGATGCCTCCCCTGCAATGTCACCAGAACCTGAGGGCCAGAAGACAACCCATATTTTAACACTAGATGGAGGGGATGTTGGGTCAACTCATTCTCCAAAATTGAAAGAAGTGTTTGATGATCAGAAAGATAAAAAGGATGATGATGGTAGTTGGGATGATAGTGATTATGATAACGAGGATGATCAGCCAGAGCAACCGAGCACAGCTGACCAGAATTTAGAAGTGAAAACCAGGGAAAGAGATCCCTTTGAATCTGAGCAAGATAACGAAGGTGATGAAGACCGGGATGAGGGCCCTGTATCAATGAGCGATAGGAATGAGGAGACTGCGGAATGGAACGAACAAGATCAGTCGGAGCTGGTTGGCAATGAGGAAGAAGCTCTGTTCAAAGCTGAGAAGAGAAGCAATGAATTTGCTAGTGGCACAATGAAAGAGCCCAAGGCCGGAGATGAATCTGAGAACTTGCCCGGCAGATCCCTAGATGAAGAGCATGAGCATGATGATGATCATGAAAGTAATGAAGGTGCCACTGCCTTGCCAACAGCTGTGTCTTCTGGTGACCCCCAAAATCCATCTTTGGAGGAAGTGGAGGTGAAGTTATCCTGCATAGCTACTGAAGAGAACGATGCCACCAAGTCTGTCAGTGATGGAACTTCTGATGAGGAATTGCCTCAAACTGATATTGATGATGTTGCTATGGAGTCACCTGTTGAGCTAGACAACAAAGCCAGGGCGGTTTCAGAGCTGGGAGAAATGAAAGCGCTTGACAAACAGGTAACCGACGTTTCACAGTAGAGCACCGTAGAGTGTTCACGGCCTAGTGTTTCCAGTGACATTAGAGCACAGCCATGTAGTAATCAGGACCTCTTCATGAGACTAGATGTGTTGTGGAGTTGTGGCTCTGATATATATATATAGTTATATTTACTTGTGGACTCACATTTCATTTCCCGGTCGTAAAGGCTGCATCACAGTAAAGTGAGACCCTTATCTGAAATTTGTTCCACTGTTTAAGCTGAGTGGGAAGAACAATGAATGCCTTTACCTGCTTGGTCATCATATCCACATTTTCCTCTGTGTAAATATCTGATAACAGCACTAATAATCCTCTACTACACATTGATATCATTGAGGATATTCAATAAAAAATGATTGGGTCAACATTGCCCGGGACTAAGTCACATAGAGTAGCAGTTAAAGATGGAAAGCTTTTGTGGAAAAAAAAAAAGATTGGAGAACCCTTTTTCATCATGACTGAAATAAATGTCTTCCTCACAGTCAGCCAAATTTGATGAAGAGGAAGAAGACAGTGATGATTTAGAGGAAGAGGAAGAAGAAGAGAATGATCAGGAGGAAGAGGAGGAAGGAGTCTTTCCTGTAGCAACCACACCTGATAACTCCAAAGATAAGCAAATGGGTAAGGAGTGATGAAATAAATGTCCATCATGATAAAGGTGAAACCTCCTGAAATGCACCAGAGCATCAATGACATGGATCCTCATCCTCTGAAATCTTATTCAATAGACTTCTTGCTTGAGCTAGGAATGGAGAAAGGAGAGGAAGAGGAGGACTCCTGGGGTTCTGAGGTACAGTTAGACGTTATCATTTGGCTTCTTTGGATGAGAAGCCCATCACATACAACCTCACAGATCCCCTCTGCCTTTTTCAGTCCCACTCAGAAAGAAGTCCTCGGAAGACACCAGCTGGCCATCATAGCTCTCTGGGCAGAACTCCGACAGAAATGTCCGTTGGTGAAAAGAGAGCTAGAGAAGGTAATGTCCAGGTCATTTTATAACTGAAATAGTTAAACTAAGAGAATTGAGAACTGCCTTCGTAAATTTGCTTTGTTCAAAATCATTCCAGCAGCCATTCGATGCACCAAATTAATTGACTTTTGTTAGCATAATTCAAAAAAAGGATCACTGTAAGCAGAATTCGTTTTTAAGACAACTTGAGAATATGGAGTCTTTTTCAAAATAAATGTTTAGTTGAAATTCAGCATCAAACATATCTTCATACTTAAACACTCCACCTCACGTATATGTTTGTCTGAAATGTCCTATTTTTTATTTTCATCAGCGTAAAAGAAAAATAGAACTGAGATTATGCGTCATCATATTGTGTCTACATCTGAGTAAAACTCTTTAAGAACTCTGTGCTTAGATTCTTTGTGTAATTGGCAGAGCATTGCAATGGCCGTCAGACGAGAGAGACATCCCGCCTCATACTAGCGTCTTACATTTCTTTTTTAGACTTGTTTTATTTTCCCTCTTTTGTAAGAGGGGGAGGAAGCAGTAGGATGGCAATTCTAGAGCCACGAAGGCATGTAGGGAGGCCAGGATGCAGCTGGGCAGTGGGTATGGACATTTGTCTTCCCTCATGAGTCTGAGGAAAAGCATGTTAACCATCTGAGAAGAACAGTTACCACCCCCCCCCCATTTTCAATATTAGAGTGCATGAAGCATCCCCTCGCTTGACCCCTGACCTTCAACCCTCACATTCTGGAGTTTGGGTCTTAAGAGGGTTGCAGGTTCCGCATGGCTTGCTTTAATCCACTAAACCACGAGGAAGCTTGGTGAAATGGGGCCTGGAGAAATGTTTTAGTGTCTGTTGGGAACTATTTGGATGTGTGGTATTTAAAGCATCAAGACAACGTTGGCCTTGTTAGCAAACGATATGCAAGCTTGGCCTTTGATCATTAAATTGCATTATATTTGATTTGTCTGTCTCACCAATCTTAACTAATTATGGGAACCGATATGATCACAAAGAGAAAGTTAATGCTTGTCCGTTACTTGGTCATTCACCTTCATGGTATCCAGTCATTTGCTCCACTTGCATGCAAAAGCTCGCAGTTCTTTAGCTTCACATTACAACCTGCAAAACATAATCATCAACCTG
The DNA here is from genome assembly GCA_900302585.1 of Regalecus glesne. NCBI lineage: Eukaryota > Metazoa > Chordata > Actinopteri > Lampriformes > Regalecidae > Regalecus > Regalecus glesne. The sequence continues at coordinate 9,380 of OMLC01095431.1, read as the reverse complement.
TGTCCCAGTGTTGCTCGGTTGTGTGTGATAAATGGTTCCTGTTCTTTCCCTGCTAAGCAGTGTAATGTACAGATGTGTCTTTTCACAGCTGTATCAAAGAAGGTTGATGGCAATGGGAGTGAAGACAGTGACAGCAATGACGACAGTCCACAGAAAGAGGTTAGTGCAGCTACTGAAACAAACAGGGAACTGCCAGTTCCCAGGAGAGAACAGGTGATGAGTTGAGATGTTTTCTGCTTTCTGATAGACCGAGAAGACAAAATGGCAGCTGCTGTCTGTTTTGAACAAGCTTGAAGGGGATGCTATTGAAAAGCCAGGTAACTTGAAGTTCTCTTAAACTTTGAGATGGGGACTTTAAATGGGAGTCTGAAGCTCTTTCAATTCCTCATCTCCATGACGATGTAATTGCTGTACTCAATCTTTGTTGGACAGATTTAATGGAAGAGCTTGGCCTGGGTGATGCTGATGATTTTGAAAGTAAGCCACTCACTTTAACTCCGTGGATACGTATTTTCATGATAATGAAATAACCATATTGTACACTAAATGTCAAGAAAAATAAACCGCTGTTATACTGCTTAAAAAATCTTTTGTTTTCTTTCATCACACTTTTGTGAAGCACAAAAGCCAGGTCAGTAGATCTTTAGTGGACAGTATTGGATTAGATTCCATTTCTATCTTCTAGCTGTAGGTTTTTCCCAGACCCTAGACAGTGATATTATCGTGTTGGAATGGCTGTATGACTTATCTCATCTTTTCAATGTGTCACTGGTACAGATGCCTCAGACTGGGATTCAGCCAGTACCACCAGTAGAAGAACCATACCTGGCCAAAGAATGGCCTCCCCTGGAGTAGAGGAACTGCCGGAATGGTCCACCCCACCTGCTCAGGAGACCCACACAGCAGCGCCCCCCATACCTAAGAGGTCCATCAGCTCAGTCAAACGGCCGTCACCACAGCCCAGCCCACGCTCTCAAACCTCATACTCTCCTCAAACTCTGCTCCAGCCCCATGCAAGCAAGATGCTTTTTCAAAAGCCAGAGAGTGGAGCTGGTATGTAGTCATAGGAACTAATGATGTGTGATGATATTTTTGCTGATGACCAATAACCCATATTTTTCATAGTCATTTTCACTGTTATTGATTTTATTTTCATTTCCTTGAAATCCTACTTTCTGTGTTAGTTTCCACCAGTGGAGTTTTCCTATTGTAACTGATGATTGGTGCAGCTGCAAATGTCTAAAAAAAGAGCTTTATTAGAACCTGTCCTATTCATGACTAAATGTTATGCTCTTTCCAAGCATCTGAATTCACTGAGGGAAAAGAGCACAAATTACCTTCACTTCAATGGTGGAAACGTGCATCCTTTGTATTTGCACGACATGTTCTTACATCTTGGCTCTAACATAAAACAGGTTGACCCTTCTAGCTTGTTGTAACGTTCTGCCTGTCATGCCGTCACCTCAAGGGATCACTGTTCTTTGAAAATATCAATTTACATTTCTGTGAAGGCTACAGAGTGAGCTGTCTTTCCATCAGTGTCCGTCATCACCATTGGCACATAGTTGATGCCTCGTCTTATCACTATGAAACAGTGGGCACAAGTGGGCACAAGATATATCTCCCGGCAGCCATGACACATTTCTTAGCAACTGTTGGCCGATACTGACATTCTTGATCAACCTATCGTGCATCTCTATTTTACTCGTTTCATTCTGTCTCTCAGAATCAGATTGGGATTCGGAAAATGTGACCTCCTCTTCCAGTCCTGTCAGCCCTGTCAAGCGGATGCCGGAGGCTGGAGCGGTGGTAAAACCAGGTTAGGCACCCCACAGTTCATTAAACGGGACTATTTGTGTATAGGTTCTGTCTTCTCTGGATAAGACCAGGTGTTCCCTGTCACCCTGTAGGTTCTCCTGTGCCTGATCCTTCACGGATGGCAAGAGACAGTGATGGCAGCTCAGAGCTGGTGGGACAGCCTCTTCAGGTGAGCCCATTCTAGGAAATACTAATTCAATCCCATGTTCCACATTCCTGCTGTCTGTCCATATGCTCTATGAGGAAAAGTCAACCCAAAGCATAAATGGTTACACTTCTACATGAGATTTCTGATGTGATTCCAAGTCTTTCTCTCTCTCCTTAAAGAGTCTGGAATTCCTTAGTTACCTCTTGATACCATTCATAGGAGCTAACGGGACATAAATATGTTGCTTAGTGGGTTTGAATGGCAAAGACTCCACTATTGCATCCTAAACATATTAAAACTGACTCCTTGAGGATTGATACATTGGATTGATACTTCTGTGTACAAAGTTCTCTAATTCGTCAAAATAATATAATATGGTGTGAATTAGGAAAGGAATTTTGCAGACTTTGTTTCCACTGCCAGTCGAAGGTGTATCTTCATTTTTAGATTTGATGGGGATAATATATTAACGCTTAAGCTATATGGGAATCAGATCAGTTTCAATGCCATCTTTGTCCTTAGAAATCCACAAGGTCCCAACTTGGTGTGTCCATTGTTTTTGTCTTGTCATTCTTTGTCCTTTGCATTCCTGTCCGCTCATTCATACAAAGGTGAGAGATGATGCATTACACACATCTGAATTAGACCTTAATAAGCCAAAGCAGTTTTGGATGGTTGGCTCTGGATGTGCAGCCAGCAACAATGGCCTGAACAATCAGGAAGGTCCTGAGGGGAGAAGTAACACACACACTAATAAACTGTGGGAGAACAGCTATGAGAAGCTCTGGGTGGAGGTGGAGAAGAGGCAAGTGATATCCACCTCCAGGAATGTAGCTGGTGTGCTGCAGAAGAGATTTGGAGAATTGCCTCACCTTTACAGGAGCACTGCAGAAAACACCATAGAAGAACAGCAGGTGGAGGAAATTTCAATTGAGGAGGGTGAGCCCATTATGCAGCCCACAGCCAGAGTGAGGAGTACAGTCCTCCTCACGATACCTGAGCAGAGGGAGTCAGGGCTGGAGGACTCTGTAGCTGAGTTGGCTGAAAACTTCCAGTGTGAGGACAAGACTTGGCTCTCTGAAAGCAGAAGGACTGAAGAGCTCCATCTCCTCAGTGATGGTGTTCTGGAGAAGTGCACGTCTCTCTCATCCCAGCAGCTTGCTAGAAGCTATACCACAGGAGGAGACCCTGACGAAAATGATGCCACTCAAGATTTCCCCAACGTCGACTCGGAGGCAACACGTAAGCATGTGAATGCAGGCCTCTCCTCCGATAATGAGATCAAACTTGAGTCAACTCGACCTGAGCCCATCATGGAGGAGGAGAGCAATGCTGCTCCCCCTAATTCCATCACAAAGAGCCCTGTCACTTCAGAGGAGGACTCTGAAGGCCACACACACTCTCAGCTTCCTTCTTCAACCATGTACTCTGACATCAGCCTAGGGACTTGTGATGGAGAAGTGGAAGGGGACATTTGGAGGTTTAAGCATGCGGTAGGGATGCTAGAGGTTGTGGTCCTGGATGTGGAGGAGGAGAAGGCTCAACTCCAGAGAGAGGTAGATGTAGTAGTCCCTACTAGATTGCTTCTTTCTCTTCAAACGTTGTTTATTTCATTACCTTCATTGTGTCCAACCTGCCACTTCAAACCATGGCCGCCTCTGTCAGGTGTTTCACTCTTTTCCTCTGGTGATTTATTTTCCTGAACGTCCTGTCATTCATGCCACTCATACAGCTCATCCCGTTTCCTTCATTTAATCCTCCAGAGAGAGACTTAAAGGAAGAGAGCATTTAGATTGTCCATCGTAACACTCCAGATGGATGGGTGTCTTTTGATCAGACTGCAACTCTCTGCCTTTCTGCATGCATGACTCTAGCCTGTAGCTTTGCATTGGGAATCCATTCTGTTGTGCTATCTTCTATAGCTGGTGTGCTGTCGCATTGATGTGTCGGTGCTTCTTTTCCATGAAAAGAAGAACTGTTGGGGTGATGTGCCATTTGCTGCTTTGTTGATTTGTTGTTATGCATGTAGCTTTTCAAGTCAGTGTTTATACACAGATGGTTATAGCTTAGTAATCAGTCTGAAAAAATGCACTAAAGATCATTTTGGGGCATCCTTTTGAATGTTTTTGGATCCGTTTTTTTCTGAAAATAACCTAAAAATGGAGCTCTCATCCATGAAGCAGCTCTTGATATGCCCCGTACCCTGGTTGTAGTGAGTCCTCACACTTCCTGAAAAGATGGATCCCTGTGATTAACAGTGACTATCCTGTCCCTCCGTGTAACCTCACTCAAGGTGTTCTAGCTGCTGACGGAGGAATGGCTTACTGAATTATGCATGGCAAAGTATACCTGCTCCAAAATGCATTATAAAGCCTGGTCCACGCCTGTTGCCCATTGTTTTGAATCCTGAGCGTTTTGCTGTTGTCTTTCACAGGCTGGCAGAAAAAGGACAAACACTGCCATGGAAGAAGAAAAATCTGATGCTTTTGAGGAAGCTCAGAGACAAGTGAAGCAGGAACAAACAGAAGAGAAACCTGAGACTAGTGTGGGGTGTCTAGAAGAGCTGGCCAGCAGAGATGAGGACATTCCTAAGGAAGGGCAGCTCACAGTCACCCAAGGTCTTCCTAATAGACTGGCCTGTTTGAGTTCAAAGAGGTAAGCGTCATTCAGCTGTCAGTCAACGTAATGTCTCTTTCACTGTGGCCGTATAGTATGTCCTTACAGCTCAGAGTGTCATCACAAGGTGGTGTTGGTGGTTTTCCTCTGAAGTGGGGCACTAGATGATGATGGCGATCTAAGCTTTCAGTGCTCCCTCAGTGATACAGCTGCACACTGTGTTACTGGTCACAGCTGAAACAGGATGACCCAAATCTGAGTTGGAGTCAGTCATTCCTTCATAGCAGGCATTCTTAGGAGATAGCCTCCATGGCAGTGAGGTGTCGGTGTAACATATTACGTGTTGTATCATTTACCATCAGGTCTATTGCTCTCCATAGCTCCAACAGGGATGCCGTGCAGCAACATGTCCTGTTCCAGCAGAGCTGCCAAAAGGAGAAGCAGCAGGGTGGAACTGTAGATGTAGGGAGGACCTCCCAACTACAGCATCTAGTTAGGGGGCCACGGAACAATAGAGCCCCTCAGACCACAACCCAGCTGAACGGAGACCCCCTGTCTGTGTTTGACGATAGTACTTTAAGTGAAGTGTCGGACGATGAAGGAAGGTATACTCGCAGTATACTGCTTTAAGTTTATCGGTGTCACCTCTTCTGTCTTTCTCTAACTCCCCCTTTGTTGGTGGAGGGAACTCAAGTAGGACCTCCCTCACCCTGGTTTTGACTAACTCTGCATATTCCAACTGCTGTTGCATGACTAAAGTCTCTGAGATATGCAGTAGTATACTGCAGTATACCACTACACTTATGGTCACTGTCACACTGTCTCACCTCAAAGCAATTGAGCTCATGAAAGTTGTGTGACAGACTCTCCAGATAACTTGCCTTTTGTGTTTGTGTGGCTTAGGTCGTCATCTGGTCAGCGGAGACATCAGGTAAAACATGCTGTTGACACTCTGTCAGTAATCTTCCTCTATTCCATACTAATAGATGTCTTACTCTAAGTCACCCTCACCAACTGACTGTAAACATGATTTGACAATTTAAATTGGAATTTCTTTTGTACTCAGTGTAGGCAGCGTGATACCTGGGATAATAATTATCGATTATTTTTTGTGCATCCGGACTCTGGAGCCTGAGAAAATAGAGATGGAAGAGGACTTAGATGAGCTCACTCAGTCCTCGGATACCGCTACAGATGACCAGGACTCCCCCACTTCTGGCTACCGCCATGCCTCCCTCCTCATCCAGAAACTGGACTCTGCAACCTTAGGTATGCATACAGCTTTTAACAGTATGGTAGGGGATGATCTAGGTAGCAGATAGGGATTTTTCTATCCAGGGCTCAAGTCATTTGCCAATTTTGTTGTCCGTCTAATTCTTTGAGGCCGCGGTAGTTGAGTGGTTAAAGCACTTGCTATGGGAATTGACAAGCCAAAGGCAGAGCAGGTTCAAATCCACCGCAGGGCATCAGGAAGGGCATCTGCCCTTAATCCCCATACCTCCATCTAAGTCTGTATCCACACCCACAACATGGGGATTGATGGTGACGAGTGAAACTGGCCTCTCTGTTGATAGTCTAATGTGTCTCCCGTTTCACTGACAGACAGATGGCTTATTTGTCAAATCTTTGCCTTGTTTCCGGTTCTTTTACTGTACATTTTTTACAATGAATGTGTCATCATAAGAAAACTTATTTTCATCTCATTGTGGACTGATGAGTTTATATGAGGACAGATCCTGAGGGATTCCATTGCTAAATCTTTCATGTTATATCTCTCAGATTCCAGAACCATGGTGAAGCTACAGAACATTTTCCACGAGTATGAGCGTTCCATCCAAAAAGCGCGCAGTCGCCACGGGCACCTGGCCGACAAAGTGAGCCAGCTGGAGATGGAGCGGGTGGAGCTAAGGAGTTCCTTGGAGGAAGTTAAAGATGTTAAATCTGCTCTGGAGCGCCATCAACTGGAGCTACAGACTGAAGTCAACAACCTCAAGTGAGAACAAGAGAAATACTGTATCTGGGGAAACTGCATAGGCTAGCTGTGATGAATTCAAACACTCTAGCCAGGCGCTGTATACTCATCATCATAATTGATGAGAAGTGCATGAAACTTAAATTACAATTTTTCAAAACGGAAAGATCTCAAAAAGCTGTTCAGAAGTCATAATGTGTACTGACTGGTTTGAAGTTTGAATGGAAGTTGTAGCTTGAATTATGGAGTAGTTGGCCTTTAGAAGGGCCAGACGGTTCCAATCTTCCATCCACAGACTGCCTTTGTAAAAAAAAAAAAAAGGGGGAAAATTAGAATTTAAAAAAGTGAAAAGTACAATAATATATGAAAGGTGAATGTTTTAAAAGTTTGAAAAAAAGTTTCCAGCTGAATGATTGAGTAGAATTTTTTTGAAAAAAAGTGCTGAATTCTGAACAATTCAAAAAGTTTAAACCACATGAAAAAGTTGTCTAGAAGTACACGTCACACAAATAAACGGACATTTTTTTAAAGTTTGAGGGACGTATCTGTCTGAAAGTGGCTGAAAGTAGATAATGGAAAAAACTGTGGAGAGCAACAAAAATAAATCTAACAAGAAAGTTGCAGTTTGAGGGGAAACTGAGTTTTAAGCTGTTAACTGCTGCTAGCTGCTGCTGGTCCAACAAGCTACTCTTCAGCACCAATGTATCAAATATTTTAGTGCCACCTGCAGGTGAAATTGTATCAGACGCACGAGTCCTTCTGTCTTCTGTCCCTCCATCTCAGTGGTGTCCAACCCTGCTCCTGAATAGCAGCCGTTCTGCTTGTTTTCACTCCATTCTACCTTAGCACTCCTGATTCTACTAATTACCTTCTGACAAAGACTTTGATCTATTAAGTTGGCTATATTGAATTAGGTTTGAAGTGAAAACTGGTAGGAGGGTTACTCTCCAGGGGCAGGGCTGGACACCACTGCCCTATTAGACAGCAGTTATATATCTATACATACAGTTATACATATACATTCATTTGAAATCAGAGGCTGCCCCAATGGATAAACATCACCCTGTGTAACCCTGTGGTGCAGGTTCCAGCTGAAACAAGAACAAGAGAATCGCCGTAATGCCACCATGATGTATGAGACCACCAAGGAGAAACTGAGGAGGACGGAGGTGCAGCAACAGCAGGAGGTGGAAGAAAGACAAAAGGTCGAGCTCACCCTCCGCAACCTGGAGCTGGAGAGGAGAACTCTGGTCAATAACATGAAAATGGTACTAGCTTATATACCAGTACTCCCAACACCAGCTCATTTACCGGTATTCCAAGTAGCAGCTCTTAAACCAGTCCCTCCTGCAATAAGTTCACATATCAGTCCCCTTCCCATGAGCTCATTACAGCTCTGATCTCCTAATGAAGCATGTAAAATAGTTTAATATATATAAAATAGTTTAATATATGTAAACTTCAATATATAAGAATATACAAATACAAATACATACATACATGCATACACACACTTATACATACATACTTATATACATACATTTGTGACATCAGAGCTGCAGAGCACTGCCTGGCTCATATAGAATAGAGTATCCTGTGAAGAATCTTTCTGCTGTACGGGTGTTTGGCTAAATGTTGGACCTGTACATGTGTGTGATTTTGACACATTTGTGTGTGTGTGAAACACCCAGCTGGAGCAGGATCGCAGTGAAAACCAGAGGCTGTTGGCCCAGGAACGCGGCGCCAGAACCCTGCAGGAGAACCTTCTAAACAACCATCTTCGCAAACAGCAGGAGATGGAGGAGGAGAACCAGAAGACTGTCAGTAGGAGCAATGAGGTAATCTTTACACAGCCACAAGCATCAAACTCGATCACGTCATCATCAATCTCATCACATTATTGTCATCATCAAGTCTAATTGGTTTTATCTGTAACTGTTTTTGCTGGCTGACTCATTTGAGATGAAGGACTGGAAAGTAAAGAAACGTAGTCCTTAAAACTGTAGGATTTGGTTTTCAATCCCAGCATTTAAGAGCTGCACGGTGGCCTAGTGTTTAGCTCTGTTGCTTCACAGCAACAAGGTCCTCGTTTCAAACCCCAGTCCTTTGCCGGTCCCTTCTGTATGTGGTTTACATATTCTTGTGTCTGAGGTAGTCGTATATCATGACGTAGGTCCTTGAGTTCCATGAGAATAGATCTGTTGCCACAGTCACCCAATGGGTTCTGTGGGATTTCATGTGACAGCACGGGTTCCTTTGTATAGGCGCAATGGTGTGTTTGGCATATATGTACGTATGTATGTACGTATGTATGTATGTATGTATGTATGTATGTATGTATGTATGTACATATGTACGTATGCATGTACGTATGTATGTATGTATGTATGTATGTATGTATGTATGTATGTATGTATGTATGTATGTATGTATGTATGTATGTATGTATGTATGTATGTATGTATGTATGTACGTATGTATGTATGTATGTATGTATGTATGTATGTATGTATGTATGTATGTATGTATGTATGTATGTATGTATGTATGTATGTATGTATGTATGTATGTATGTATGTATGTATGTATGTATGTATGTATGTATGTATGTATGCATGCATGCATGCGTGCATGCGTGTATGTATGCATGCATGTATGTATGTATGTATGTATGTATGTATGTATGTATGTATGTATGTATGTATGCATGCATGCATGCATGCATGCATGCATGTATGTATGTATGTATGTATGTATGTATGTATGTATGTATGTATGTATGAATGTATGTATGTATGTATGCATGTATGCATGTATGTATGTATG
>OMLC01095429.1:0-18374 GCA_900302585.1 Regalecus glesne | reverse complement strand
TCCGTACCAAGACACATACACTTTACAGTCTTGCAAGCAAATGCACCCACACAATCACAGAGTGCTCTGTTCTTTGTTATGCCATTCGTCATGCACAGTCAAACAAAAGTGGTCACTGGTGAAGAGCAGGGAATAAAAACGCATTACTGAATGCACAGAGACACACAGTAGAGAGACTGGAGGGGCACAAATCCACATAATACCCTGCTGCTTTTAATTACACTCACACCGTCCAACTGACCAGAGAGATAGCGAGTCTATGACAAAGATTGGTAGAGGGGAGAGTCAAAGAAAGAAAGACACACACTGAAGAGGAAATAATAACAATAATAATCTTCATAGGGACAGAGCATATTAATGAACGTTCAGAATGTAAATACACCAGGTTTAGAGACCAGGCTAATTTGCATCTGTTTTGCCAAGGAGTTAGGGGGCACAGCGTCTTTCTCAAGAACGCTTTGACAAGCTTTCTGAGGGAATCAAAGATGCTAAAAAGAGGAACCTCAAGCACTATCAATATAACATCTAACTGCGCTTAGTCTTAACTTTTTTTCATGATTTGAAATTATCAATTGAACGAGCAAACAGAGCCATTTCCTGATGCATGCTCAATAACCCAGCCAAGGAAACACAAACGAGGTGAATCAGTTCATCTGGACACAACGTTTGATCAGAAGAAAGGTTTCATCACTCATACAGCTGACATCTTCAGTCTGAGCTGACTGCAGGCATCCCCACCCTTTGCAAACAATACAGTTGCTGGATGGCACAACACAGAAGAGATTTATTACTACGACAGGTTAGTAAATGGATTTGTTATCATAAAGCGCTATTCTATTCTAACGACCACTCAAAGCTCTTTACAATTAATGTCTCATATTTACTGAGCTACGCGGTGGGATATGAACCCGCAGCGCCTGACTCCCAGGCGTGCCCTCTACCCACTGAGCCCCCGCGGCTCTCTTAGAAAGGCCAATGCCATGTGAGGTTTTCATAAACCAGCCCTCGGGCTGCTACTCAAGGTGCCTGTCACAATAACTACTTTGTTTCCTGGGCTATCAACAGGCTGAATACTGCAGTTTCACTTGTGTTTGTTATGTTCTTGTGACATATCCCTGTGACACTTGTTTTGAGCCATCATTATGCACCTAGACATACATTATTTCATCTTGCTCCTATGGTTTCATTGTGATCATGGAAGGATGTGGCATTTGATCCTTGTTGCAGAAAGACTGAATTAAGAGAGAGAGAGAGAAAGAACTTTCCACTTTGAGTCACGATGTGAAAAAGGACTAACAGGGAAAAGGGAGGCACCAAGGAATTCAAAAGACAAAGCACGGAGACATCCCTAAAGACAGGGAGCTGATCCCGCTGCGAAGAGACAAATTGACAATGGCACATAATATTACTCATGCTACTGACCTCATGTTGCATTACCTCAGCCCGACTAGTGAGCACCATGGGAGACATCACCCACTGCCACTTCTTCTGCACTTATCCAACCAGTAACAGGATCATTTTGTTTAGTATCTATAGCAACAACACTGAGTCATGCAAGGTCTTCTGCTACTCATAGCTCTGAGTCTAGAGTGCCTCTGAGATCGGAAATGCTTGGATAACGGAGCCTTCATCTTTTTTTAAAGTACCTCACCTCACCCTCTCCCCTGTGAATCACATCTGTGTTGCCACATCTAATTTACCTTCATCAAATGAAAACATGCCTTCCACCTCTCTCTTTAACTTTGTTAATTGCCTCTGCAAGGGCAAAGGAGAAGGAAGGTGATGGAAGAAATTGAAGGTCTGATGAAGATGAAAGCTATCCACATATATGCCCCACAAGTTGGGTGTGAGACGGAAGAGAAAGAACAATTCTGGAGTGAGTTGAATGAAGAAATGGAGAGTGTACCCAAGGAGGGGAAAATGATGATTGGAGTAGACTTGAACGGGCATGAGGAGTTAATGGGTAGGTATTTGTGTGAAGGAGAGGAAGGTAGAAGGACATATTATTGTAGATTTAGCAAAAAGGATGGAGATAGCTGTGGTAGAAACTTATTCAAATTGAAGGAGGAACATGACATATAAGAGTGAAGGACGATGCAAATAGGCAAACTATATCTTATGTAAGAGGCATGATCTGAAAGATATCTGAGACTGCGAAGTGGTGAGAGAACATAGCTAGATAGCTAGATAATCATAAAAACAGACATACTAGACAGTTACATCATTATCTTTCCTCTTTAGTCTTCAGGCTAGATGATATGTTATTATGAGTATACACTCTGCCATGTTCATTTCAAGGACAGACAAGAAGGCCTCTTATTACACCACCCAATAGTTAAGATAATCAATCAAGGTTCATTACTAGAGTCACCCCTTCAGTACAGGCAGAATTCATCACTGCCCTGAGCATCTGCACGCTAATCCATCAGCTCAAATCAACTTGGTGAGGAGGAGAGAGGGGATATAGTGGCTGCGAAATGAAGTGATAACACAAACGGATGCCTATCTCCCAAATGAATCCCTCTGCTGTTACAGGGAGTCAACATCACAATTGTTTACAAGTGCTGCTCTTCTGCATGTGCAAAAGCAGGCTTATCTCTATGGTTCGGAGAGTAAATATTCAAATAGAATATCAGTGGACCTCAAAAGATAAAGAGCAAATTGACTTATTCTTACATGGCACTTTTCTAGTCTAACAACCACTCAGAGCACTTGACAATGAATGCCTCACATTTGCAGAGCTACATGGTGGGATAGAAGGTGCTGTTTGGCAGAAGGTCCTTTCTCCAAGGTATTTGATTTCACACAGTAGAAGACAGTGCTCCATGTGCCTACAGAGCTAACTTTATCCATTTTACTGAGGGGAAAACTTACACTCAAGTAAATTAAGTAATAGTCTAAATAACTGCAGAACACAGCATAATGGAACATTGCAGAATAACAATGGACTGGCGACCCTTCAAGGGTGTTTCCCTGCCTTTTGCCCCAATGAGAATTGAGTTAAGCTCCAGTACCCTCATGATCAAACTTTGGATAAGCGGTTGACAATGGATGGATGGATGGATGGATGGATGGATGGATGGATGGATGGATGGAATCTGCCCTTAAAACTGCATACTCCAGTTGTTTTACTGGGGGAAATTTATTGACTGAGGCAAATAGATGGATAATAAGAAAATGTGGTGACCTACAGAACAAAACGTCCATTGTGGACAAATTATAACATTCTTGGTATTTGACTGTTTAGAGATTTAGACAGAATGGACAGCAGTGCACTCGGGCATCTGTTAAGAAAAGCTAAAACAACTGCAACTGTTGGCAAGTGATATTTTTGCTGAAACCAACGCCTAATCTCCAAATAAAACACAGGAAAATCCAAAGGCATGGATGCATTCGTGTATGCACCCATCCACATGCACATACACAGGCACGCGCACGCACACACACACAAGCACGCAACACACTAACGTGAGCATTCTGAGCTATGAAGCCTGATTGATCAGTATGGCTGTCCCCAAGGAGTTACATCATCATCACATGGTAAGTAGCCTATTAGAGCCCAGCTGAGCCTGCCACCTTTGTGACCCCGTACCCTGTAAAACTGAAAGCAATAAGAGAGAAGATGGGTACACACCCAGGCCAATAATAAGCACATGCACACACGCATGTACTCGCTTGCACACGCACGCACACACACACACACACACACTCACACACACACACACACACAATTCCAATCATGTCCTGTGGAAGCTTTAAAATCATGTATCATTTGCTTACTTACACATATACTGTGCTAAGTAAAAGTACACCTGTCTGATGTCTTGATGCTTACTCAACAATCCTGATAGGGAAATCATCAACAAGGTGAATTAATTAGTCTGGACAGATGACTCTATTTACCCTGTTTGTGATTTACCTGTCTGAATCTTTCTATGTTTTCTCACAAAACTTACTTTTTTGCAGGTTTTAAGGTGGCTTACAAACGTCTCTTGAGGAAAAGGTCCGTTTTTACATATTGCAACTAGTCCTCATCTTATGGGGATGGACATGGATTCATGTGGAGTGTGGGGATTCAGGCTAGATGCCCTTCCTGATGCCCCATGGTGGAATTGAACCACAACACCCGACTCGTCCTTTCCCGTTGAACACAGTCTACCACTGAGTTACCACAGACCCCTCCTAATGTTTGTTACAATTTATCCAAAGTTGGCATTTCAGCCTCTCATTTTCACAAACCTATTATTAAATGGAGCTGTGGGTAAAAGGTCAGCTGGACTGGAGAATTGAAGCTGCTAGAGTGTTATTGCACTCATTTTAACAAACTATTGTTACAAAAAGAGAACTCAGCCTGAAGGGCATGTTCTCAATCCACCAGTCAATCTTTGTTCCCACTCACACCTATGGCCATGAAGTTTGGGTTATGATTTTAAAAAATGAGATTGTGGATACAAGTGGCCGAAATGAGTTTTCTCAAGAGGGTGGGTGGTGTCTTCCTTAAAGATAGGGTGAGCAGTTAAGGTGGTTCAGGCATCCAGTAAGGATGTCATCTGGTCACCTTCCTAGTGAGGTGTTCCAGTCATGTCCAGGTAAGAGGAGGCCACAGGGTAGACCGAGGACCACCTGGAGGGATTATATTTCCAAGCTGGCCTGGGAATAATTTGGGATGCCCCAGCCATAGCTGGTTGATGTAACCATGGAAAGGTAATTTTGGGGGTCCCAAGCTGGAACGCCTACCTCTGCGACCCGGGTTGGGATAAACAGTTGACAATGGATGGATGGATAGATGAATGAATGCACCCATGAACAAACCATCTGAAAATGCATGTCTGATAGTACCTTGATATACCCGCCAGTGGAGACCAGAAGGGAGTTGTCTGGGGAGAAGTGCAGGTCAGTCACCCAGCCTCCGTGGAGCGAGTCCATTGCATCTTTGGTGTCACAGGAACAGATCTTCAGCAACGAGCCATCTCTGATATTCCACAGCTGTGACAGACAGCCAAGAAAACGGAGTCAGTGTTCATGAAACACAACAATGAGATGAGGCCAAGTTAAATGAACAAGCCACTTTTCACCATAGTGAACCTGACAATAGTGCTTTTCTACTTGTTTCAGGCATGTCAAGTTGTTAGCCACATTGATTTCCAACTTAGTTTAAAATTTCAATGGACATGGAACAAGAGAGGTGTCATGACTAGAGCATCAGCTGTGCCTTGAAAGTACTTACATGGCTTGTATCCATCTTAACACATCACCAAATTAATACATTGAAAAATGACACAGGAGGGGAAAATGACTTCAGATTCAAACCAGAGAAAATGGAGAAATGAAAAATATCTTGGATATTTGAGAGATGGCCTGAAACACAGTTAAACAATGCAAGAAAAATTGGATTGGGGTTTAGTTCTCATTTGTACTCATGAATCCGAGGCATCGTAAATGAAGGATCAAATAATAAACAATGTCAGTAAACCAGCAGTCCTTGAATACATAGTAATTCATCAACAGAAAAGTCAGATATAGAAATAAAAAATCTCTAAATGCTTCAAATTACATCCAACATATTCATTATGTAATCATGTGCATAACATCTACAACTGATAGTGACACATCACATGCCCTGCTATTTTTAAAACGTGGCCTTCTTCACAGAAAAAAAAATAACCGACATCAGTTTCCATTAAAACAAAGCTGAGTTTTCATTGTGGTTTATGCAAGTGAATTTGATGGATTTTGCCATTTCTGGATAATAGAAATGGAGCAGTTTAGCTGTGGGGTCCATCAAAGGAGATAAACCTGCAGTTGGTGCAAGCAAAGCTGTTTGTCACCTGACAGCAGATGATACCCAGTAACTTCTCCCTCCTGTCCGGTTCTCAGGCCATTATCTCAATCAAACCTTGCAACTGAAACGTTCCTCCTCTTCTTCCTCACTCGCGTTCTCAGTAACTTTCTGTGTGCATGTGAGTGTGTACATCTGGGAGGTGGAGTTTCTACGGCCTTAGGGATCCAATCAGATGGACTGAGCCATCTTGTTTCCTTCACCTCCCACTAATACATCTCCACCTCTTCCCTCTCTTCTCCCTCCCTCATCTCACTATACCTGCCCCAATTCCTGCACCCCTCCCAAGAAACAGCTCCCATCTCTCCTTTCCCCCTTTTTTCAACAGTTATTCACGGCTTTCATCCCATCTCTCTGCTCAGTGCAATTTAGCCATATTAATAAGCACTTCAGCTTAATGAGTGATGAGATTTAATTACGGATTCCAGACATTAATAGTAACTGATTTATTTATTTATTTATTTATTGAGGGGGGGGCTTGTGCGAAACAAACTACCTAATTCAGGACCCCATTATTGCACATGCTCCCTCTGGTAACATAATGCCTTTTGGTGGAAGCTTTAATCCAAAAGGCCTAAAAGTACCAGAGTTGCTAACACAGTATGGATGACACCCATGGGAATAGTATCCCCAACCCTGATTGACTCTGTCCACCAAACAGAACCACTGGTCACTATCCCCTCATCTCTCCTTTTCAAGCTCCTTGCTTTTTCTTCTCCATCCTCATCATTCATCTTTCCTTTCATCATTTTCCTCTGGAACCTTTCACCTTCAAACTAAAGCAACTCAATCTAACAAATCATGTGCACTGCTACTTCCTTCTATGTTATTCTATGTTCACCTTTGAAATGTCTGCTCTCTCATCCTCATTCACATCTGGTTTTGGTTCTTTACTTGCTTTTTTACATTTAGTAATTAGCAACAGCTCACTCGAAGAAAAAGCTCTTTAACGATATGCCATGTCATCATCAACTGCTTATCCGAAGGAGAGTCACAGATCTGCTAGTCCCTATCCTAGCACTCATTGTGCTGAAAGTGGAGAAACACCCTGGACAGATCACCAGTACATCCCAGTTCAGGCAAAGGGGATTAAGGCTGGATGCCCTTCCTTACACCCTGCGTCAGGTTTGAACCCACACCTTCTGGGTCGTTAGTTCCTCAAGTACGTGTTCTACCCCTCAGCTACTACAGCCCCCTATTTGACAATGTTTCAAGAAATAGTCCAGTCCTAGTTTATGTAAAGTGATGTATGTGATGGGTAGAGGTAAAAGGACTGGGCAAGAGTGGTTTAATGTTCCTTTCCCTCCCATCTCTGTCTGGTATAGTTCCTTTCCTCCATACACACCCGTATCTCTCCATTGTCATCCCCTGTGGCAAGCCGCCAGCTGTCCCAAGAGAATCGGCAGCTCCGGACACAAGCCTGGTGACCGCTGAGCAGGTGAACACACTGCCACGATTCACAGCTCCACACCTAAGGGCCCATAGCAGGACAAAGCATCAGCACAGCACAAAAATAGTACAAAACGTCTTATAAAACAAAACAAGGGAGGACATTGTTGTTTTTTTAAAGAGATGACCAGTCAGAAATGGAAACTAATTTCAACATGTATGTGTACCTTAAACTTCTTTTATTTTATTCAAGAAATTCCAATGACAATTAAGTGCTTGATGCTGCACTCTCGATAAATATTTTCACTGATGATGCTTTATACTGGATAAAAAAAATAACAAAAACTAAGATTAAGACAACAGGCCACAGTTCTTGGAAAAACAATGGGTCAAATGAGGCTAAATAATCTAACTTTTCCATTATGAATGCACTAATGTACCATCAATGTCGTCAGAGAACCACAACAGAATACAAGAGCTCTCTGTCTCCCCCTCCCTCGCTCCCTCCCATCCTGCACTGCAGAACAAACATGGCTCATAATTAAGAGACTTAATTTGGCAACTGACTGATTGTCCAGACACAGTCTCATTCATCTGAAGGTCAGAAGATACTGAGAGATATAGAGTGAGGGGGGCAGTGGGTGAAGGGAACAGAACGTCCTCACTCTTTTTATGGTGTTTGACGAAGCACACTTTGTGGCTAGGCTTTTGGATTTGACCTCCATAAATACAAAGAATGGGGATTTTTGTGTGTCTGTATATTTTTGTATGTTTTTCAAACCTGGTCTCCAAACTGGTCTGACAAGTGAAAGAACTGCCAGCTAAATTACTTGCCATCCAACACAGCCTTAAACAAATACACACAGCTCAATTATCCAATTTGCCAAATTCATTTAATGCTTTTTCACCATGGTCCTATTCACGGGTGCCAGTTAGAATGCAGACCTGCTGCCTGCTGTCTGCAGAATGTGTTGACTAACTCGGTACTCCCATATGAAATTCAGCAGATGTAGCTCTAAAATACAAACATCTGAGAGACTGCCTAGCCATTTTCTCAGGACTGGACACTCAGGAGTGCCCGTGGTCATTAGTGGATGAATACTACAGAAACTTATTTTGGACACTAAAACCAATGTTTTTTAGAACCAAGTGTCATTAAAGATAATGGCTTTAAAAAAAATCAGGATAAATTAAACAATGACTAACTTAAGACAAAAGCTTTATTTAGTTGTCATTTTACACACATGCAATGAAATTTGTTCTCTTTTTACTGTCTCATAAAGACAATAAAAATCTGATTTGGAAAAGTTTCACCAATTAGCCAATCTACACCTTTCAATTGAGGCTGATAAGTAGGCACTGGCTAAATGTTTGGAGTTTGTACATGAAAGGGTTGGAAAGCACTGCTCTAGCCAACTGAATCTGTGTAAGACAGACCAAAGTCAAACACAGCAGTGTTGCTGTAGCCCTGCCCAGTCAAAACTGTATCCAGCCAGCAAGGTGGGTGGGTTGAGGGTCATACAGCTGGGCGGGCAGGTTAACAGGTCTGTATGCTGCAGTTATAATTATTCATATCTGGGGTTGGGTGTACGAGGACAGGTTGAACTAAAGGCCCAGTGTAGCTCAAAATCTAACTCCACGCCTACTAAACACCAATAACTAAGATCCATGAGCTCTCTGGTGAAGACACTTAACCTGGGATATGGTCCAGAGCAATGATGACATTTGGCAGATGCAGTGTCAACATTTGGTTTTCTTAATGATTTCTCGAGCATAGAAGCCACGGTCACTGAATACTGCGCTGGCTTGGGCATGTCATCAAGATGCCTCTAGATTACCTGCCACATCAAGTCCTGTATGGACTGCTTCATCTGGGCCACCGGTCTGCAGGTGGTCAGAGGAAGCAATACAAAGACCAGCTGAAAATATTGCTGAAGAAATGTTGTATCGACCACTTGAGACTGGAGTAAACTATCAACAAACCGTTCTAACTAGCAGGAGATCTGCTTCAGGGGTGTAGAACTACAGGAAATGGAGAGGAATGTGAAAGACAAAAAAAAGAAGATGGCAAGGAGATTCACGACCATGCCTGCCCACAGTAATTCAGCCTTCATATGCCCAAACACAATACAATTTGGATGAAGAATTAAACTCTACAGTCATCAGAGAACACACCATTGACAAGGAGGGAAGTCCTCATCAGACTCAATGGACTACCAGCAAGCAAGCATATGTGTGTGTGTGTGTGTGTGTGTGTGTGTGTGTGTGTCACCTTAGCAGTCCTGTCAGCAGAAGCTGTGGCAAAGAGGTGTCCATCTGGTGAAACGTGACAAGCCAGGATGGCTTCATGGTGACCTTCTATATCGTGCAACTTTACACCACTTTCCATGTCCCATAACTGTTTGGTAGAGGGTCAAAGAGAGAGAAAGGGAGAAACAGAGGGAAAATAAAAGAAGGAGGAAGGAAAGAGGAGAGAAGGGAGGGAAGAATGAAAAGAAACATCAACAAGGAAAGACTTCAGCAGAAAACCTGAGTCATAAACCTCAGGGACATCTGGTTTCAAATATAAACCACCATATCCTAAGGTCCAACATTCTCAAATAACTTTTCTCCCCTAAAACTTTCAATGTGGTGTGGCAAGGTTAGTTTTTTTAACATTGTGTTCATATTGACATTACAATCATTTGATTTATTTCCATGTCTTTACTAATGGTATACCATCCTAAAGCTTTTTTGGTCATTGTAATATGTATGTTTTTGCGATACCTTGACTGTGCCATCAAAGGACCAGGACAGCAGATGGATGTTGCTGGGGGAGTTGGACAGAAGGGAAAAACGTCGAACCTGCTCCCTGTGGCCTTGCAGTATCTTACACTCTCCAGTCCTCCACTTCCAAATCTGTAGGGGGCAGCAGAGAAACAAAGACAACTATCTCATTATCTGTTGATTGAAACTATAATACTGGTACTACTGCTACTACTACTTCAGGTGCTCCTGTTAGGGGTCACCACAGCAGATCATCAATATCCATCTCTTCCTGTCCTCTGTATCTTCCTTTGTCACACCAGCCACCTGCCTGTACTCCCTCACAACATCCATTAAACTCCATTTTGGTCTTCCCCTATTCCTTTTGCCCGGCAGCTCCATATTCAGCATCCTTCTCTCAACATACCAACATGTGTTTTCTGCATATGTATGAACAATCTCCATCTTGCTTCTCTGGCTTTGTCTCCAAAACCATTCAACCCGAGTTGTCCCTCTGATATATACTAGTTTCTAATCATGTCTCATTTTAAGGGACAGTGTATACATTTTTACATTAATGTCAGTATTCAATGCACAGCACCAGATTGTAGCTTCAAATTTATTTGCATCTGCAGTCTCTGCATGACTTTTTCTGTTGGTGGAAGGAAACCTACGCAGACATGGGGAGAACATACAAACTCCTCATAGAAAGGACCTGGCACAGGATTCAAACCAGGACCTTTTTGCTGTGATGCAACAGTGCTAACTACTGCACCACTCAACCAAGTGCCAGTGTCTTCATCACTCTCAAAAAGACATCCTAGCATCTTCAACTTAGCCAACTCCACCTCCTGTCTTTTTGTCAATGCCAACATCACCAAACCATATAACATAGCTGGTCTCACTACCATCTTGTAAACCTTTCCACTCACTCTCCTTGGTGCCTTTCTGTTGCAAATCACTAGCTGCACTTATCTCCATCCACTCTACCCTGCCTGGATTGTCTTAGCCACCTCTCTTTTGCACTTTCCATTAATTTGAAGAGTTAACCCCAAGTATTTAAATCCATCCCTTTTCCCACCTTGTCTTTGCCTCTTCACCATTCCATTGTCCTTCCTCTCATTCATGCATATATATATCTCATCTTGGTCCTATGGACTTTCTTTCCTCTTCTCTCCAGTGCATACCTTCACCTCTCCAGACTCAACCTGCTCCCTATTCTAACTACAGATCACAATGTCATCTGTGAACATCATAGTCCACAGAGACTCCTGCCTGATCTCATCTGTCAACCTGTCCATCACCATCGCAAACATGAATGGGTTCAACCCCACCTCCACCTTCAACCCATCCATCATTCCTACCACACACCTCCACTGCCACTCTCAATTTCCTCATACAGTTCCACACATCCTCTCTTGGCACCCTGCCATATGGTTTCTCTAAAGCCACAAAGTAACCCTTTCTGACCTTCACTATATTTCTCCATCAATATTCTGAAAGCACCATCACATCTGTGGTGCGCTTTCATACCATGAAACCATACTCCTGCTCATACTGGGGCGGCATAGCTCAGTGGGTAGAGTGGTCATCTGACAATCGGAAGGTTACAGGTTTGATCCCCGGTCCTCTAGAAAGAGTGTTGAGGTGTCCTTGAGCAAGACACTGAACCCCTAACTCCTCCCCGAGCGCCATATGTTGGCAGCTCACTACTCCTTTACAATAGAATGGATTGAAATGCAGAGATATCCTAATTTCCCCTTGCGGGAGTGATAAGGGAATCTATTTATTTTAATCCTCACTTCTCCTCTTAGCCTAGCTTCCACAATTCTTTCCCATATCTTCATGCTATGGCTGATTAACTTTATACCTTTGTAGTTACCAAAGTTCTGCACGTCACATCTCCCTTATTCTTTAAAATCAGCACTAGTGTAATTCCTATCCACTCCCAAGGCATCCTCTCACTTTCCAAGCTTGTGTTAAACAATCTAATTCAACCCAGCTACTGAGGATGTACAAGCCAGTGCAGTCATAGTGCCAGTCACAAACCCAGATAAATGTGGAAGGTTGTGTCAGGGGGAGCATCCAGCGTAAAACCTTTGCCAAATCAAATATGTGGATCATCAATCAGATTTCCATACTGAATCGGTTGAGGCCCAGGTTACTAATGAAACTATTAACAGAAGAAAGACAAAAAATGAATAATGAGAGAAATGAAAGAAAATCTTGATTAGCAGTTCAATGTCTCATCCCAAAATGACCATATGAATGATAAGATCTGTAAAGCATGCCTTCTTTTTTGGTACAGGTACATATACAGCTATGGTGATCTTGTTTTGTCTATCCTTCTACAGAGCAAGTTCTTCTTCACCCAACCACTGAAGAGACATGTGATTTTACATTTCATTTACATTACATTCATTTTCTAGGTCTGGTGTTTTCAAACTAAAACCCCGTGCTTGTGTGTGTCAGTAATCCCATTTCTGTTACAATGTAAATAATCTCACAGCATATAATCATGGATCACTTTGTGGGGATAACTTTAAAGCACTGGTCTAGCTGCTTAAAAACAGATTACAGTCAATATCAGGTTTTGGGGTTTACAGAAATGTGTACACAGTCACACCAGACAGAAGAGTGGATCAACTGAGTTCAGGAAAGAGAGGTGAGACTAAGAATGAGCTCATCCTATCAATCACACCCATCTGGTACATGTTCAAACCTTTCTCTGAATAGTGTCTGTCACTACTCCAAAAGGTTAGCATCTATCACAGGCTGTTGCCAGGAGAGCTGTTTACATTCCCTCAGTGTCTGCAAATTTCCCCAATATACATCTAAATAATGCGTCACAATTTCCCTGAGAGCATGTGTCAAACACTGTGCATTTGAATAGCTCATGAATAAACTGTGCACGGGTTGTGAATAGTGATGGCATAGGCAAGTGTTTGTGTGAATACGTAACAAGGGCCGGGCTACTGAGAGTTGCCTTGGACAGGGCTGTCGGCAAGGAGAAAGGTAGAGGAGATGGAGTAGAAGTGGGGTGCGGGGGGGGGATAAGCAGCAGGGCATGAACGCTGGGGAGCAGCAAGGGTGGGCAACAGAGCAGAACTGCCCGGAACACACACACAAAATTCTGTCAACACCAGAGCAAGAGGAAGATGGAAAGCTATGAGAAAAAGGGGGGCCAGAATCAAATAAGAGGGAGGAAGGGTGGTATGGTGGTGGTGGTGAATGATGATGGGGTGAAACAGGGAAAGAAAATAAAATCTTGTAGAATGTAACAGGTGGGGGTAGGAACAAACACCTGAGAGAACAAAACTGTGTGTGGGTGAGTGGTTCAGTGGCAGGAAGCGTTGCTGTGATGAATGTGTGGGGGGGGACAATCAATAGGAAGAAAAATAGGAGGAGCAGTTCTACACCATCTATTAAGTGAAAATGAAGGCAGAGGGGGAGAAAAAGGTAAACCTCACATTACAGACAGACATACAGTGAGATACACAGACAGTAATAGAAGAAAGTCAAGAGGGATATAGAGGGAGGGATAGAGAAAAGGTATAGAAAGGTCATGAGGGAGGCATAGAGAATAGAGGCATTGAGGGAAGCATAGAAGAAGATATGGAGAGGTATAGAGGGATGGATTTGTAAAAAGGGAGATGGACAGAAACAAAAAGAGGGCCCATATAAATAGATAGAGAAGTGTAAAGAGAGTGTTCACCCACCCTGATGGTGGTGTCCTCTGAGGAGGAGATTAGCGTCAGTCCGTCCTGGCTGAAGTGGCAGTGCAGCACCGTTTTGGTATGACCCAGCAGGGTGGCCAGGGGCGTCCCAGACGGAACCTCCAACACCTTATTGAGAAAATATCATCCTTAAAATTATCCATCATCACACTCTATAGGGTAAATGGTAAATTGACTTGTTCTTATTTAGCACTTTTGTAGTCTGAAGATCACTCAAAGGGCTTTACAACGAATGCCTGACATTTACCGAGCTACGTGATGGGATAAAAACCCGCAAAGTCCGATTCCCAGGCAGCTGCTCTACCCGCTGAACCACCGTGGCTCATAGTGTAATGTCAGAAAGAGGACAGATCACTGTGTGCGTGTGTGTGTGTGTAATCTGTGCCTTTTAATACACACACTGGAGTATGGCAGGTGTGTGTTTTCATAAAGATCTGGAAGGTAGCAGTGAGACGACAATACACTTTAGGCCAGATGGAAACCTCTTCAACATTCAAAGGTTCCAGGTAACTACCAAGGTGTCAGCAGTACAGGCCCTTGAGCTGCAGTATGCTGACGACTGCACCCTTGTAACTCACACATCAGAAGACCTGCAAATCCTCTTTGCTGCAGTTGTCAATGCTTACAGCAGATTGGGTCCATTAGTCAACACCACCAAGACTGAGCTGTTATGTCAATAGAGATCCAGCCCCCCAACCACTATACCCGTCTTCACTATAGAACACCAGCCATTCTCAATAGCTCAATCTTTCAAATACTTGGGCAAAATTCTTTCCAAGGGCAATGAAATGCATCATGAAAGTCACAATAAATGCACACAAAAATCAAACATCCCTCTGTGGCCTTTAGCAAACTCCAACGTAAGGCCTTTAAAAACTGAGACAGATCAAGAACAAAACAACTTCTAATGCCAATGTGGGTTTTATGGTGATAAGCATATCTACACAAGATGGAGGTGGAAAAAAATACAGCAGGTGCACATTGCCTTTATCAGTCCACTGAAGACTGTGGACAGCTGACAGGGGTCAGGCAGCCTTGTGTGAAGGCCCACCAAGACATTACTGCCAGAGATAAAATACGGAAACTTCTTTGATGCTTTAAGGATTCATCCCCAGTCATGGCCTTCCTCATGTGCTCTCAATCTGGAAAAACTACCTCTGTAGGAAACCAAACCTCTGATGGATCGTGTTGTGCTGGTTTTAAATCAGATCATAATAAAGAGGGAGAGAGACATCAAAATGGAAGAAAAAATTTGTGAACATCCTCATAAATGTTATCCCACTTAGGTTTGCTGAGAGGGGTCTGTGAATATCCAAGGGCCATGAGTAAGTTTATGTACCACAGCAGCATAGGTTGAATACAGTTTTACCAAGGCTTATATTTTACTTTATTATTTTAGAAGACAGGTTAGTAATAGAATATATTTGGATTGCTAATTTGATAAAAGATCCTGTCACCAACCATAAAAGACTTGTTTATTTCTGCAAACAATCTGAAGGAACAAAATACAACAAAAAATATCCCGTCAACAGCTAAGGAAGGGCTTAATAAGAGAGCAGTATTTTTGTTGTTATAAAACATCAATATGGATGAATACTGCAGCTATGAAAGTGTTATAAATAGTAATGCTGAAGCATTAGACCAAACCTTTCTTTTTCTTAATTAGACACTTGATACATCTATCATGTAGTCATCAAAATTATTCAAATTAAGCTCCGCTACTGACTGGAACTTTCAAACACCATCAATATTTCATGCTCGAGAAAGTGAGAAACATAGAAAGTTATACTTGGTTTATGAAGAACTTTCAGGGAGTGCTAGAAAGAATTATATTCAAAGAAAAATAAACAAATAAAAAAAGTTCAATCCGTCTTGAGAAGATTTAAAAATAACCTTTTACCTCTTACTACACTGTAAAAATAAAAACAAATTGCCTAGTATGTCATCTTCCATCCAAGCACATTTGGGACTTCATTGCATGGTAAAATATTTACATCTCTGAGGAGTGGAGTGAAATGTCTGAGAACAACAAGCCTTGGGGTGCACCGACAACATTTGTTGAATTCCCATTTCGAAACTTGAGAGAGCAATTGCTCAACTTAAAGATTTGGGGATGTTGTGGCAGTGGCCCTCGAGGCCATGCAGTAAAAAAAAAACATATTGAAGAACAGAATGAAGGATGGGTTGCTTATTCTAAATACAGTTTGAAGGGCTCTTGAGTAAACAGGTCACTGAGGTGGTGCTTAACCTGTCTGAAATCAAACAGAGGTGGATTAAAAAAAAAACCTCATCAGTCCCACAGGGCGAAATTTGGATTTCTTTAAATTCTAACCCATCCTATTGTATAGCAGCCAACAAAGGGTAGTCGGGGAGCAGTTAGGGGTTTAATGCCTTGCTCAAGGACACCTTGACATGCTTTCTGCAGGACCGGGGATCGATCCTGTAACCTTCTGATTGCCAGGCGACCGGTCTACCCACTGAGCTATACTATGGTCTAGGTTTGATATGGTCCATGACTGAAACCCTTAGATTTGAGTTCAATAATACATAACAGTAGTCACTAATCTGTCTTTTGTTCCATCAATGATCAACGGCACCTTAAATTCACACTAACTCAGCAATCAGATTTAAATGTTCATGTCTAACATCTTGAACACATCATAGTAAAACATTCAGCATTAATCTTTTATTTTCAAAAACCTAACATTGAATTTCTTACACTATATCTATAACTGTTCTCATTTGTTTAGAGAACTTTGAGGGAATGGTCTAGTCCTCTTAATTAATATTCATAAAGTGACCATTGTGTGACAAGTACAAGCAGGGGTAGTTAAAGATGGGCAAGGTCTAATATTTTAATAATTTGTTCCTGAGTAAAGTAAAGGGGGCCAGCTCAGTGGTTAGCTCAGTGGTTAGAGTCTTCGCTTCAGGAATTGATTACCCAGAGGCAGCAGGTTCAAATCCATAGCGGGGCGTTAGGAATGGCATCCCGCCTTAATTCCCCAAATGCCATCTAAGTCTATATCCACCCCCACAACATGGTGACTAATTGTGAGATGTAAAAATGAGTCTTTGAAAGTAAAAATAAAAACATCGGCAGAGAGAAGCTGAGTCAGGGAAGTACTTTGGAAAAAAATGTAAAATAGAAAAAGATGAATCCTTCTTTTTAAATTTCAATCGGACACTACAGTAAGAAGGGACATAACAAAGTGTATGACGATTAAAACAATAAATGATTTCACACAATATTCACTTTTCAATTTTGGTCCAACTTTCGAAAAAAAAGGACACATGGATGCACGTGTGTGCATGCATCCATGTGTCCATTTTGCTAAAATTCATTAGCTAACATCCATGTGTCCATTTTGAGAAGCACACTAGAGTGTGCTACATTCTGACACTTTCCCTACCATACCTTAACACTGCCTGTGTCTAGCCCTATCGCCAACACCAGATCCCTGTAGTGGTTCAACAGCTGTAGGATCTTCCAGCTCAAGGTCTTCATTGCCTGCCTAGCCTGCTGCCCTGATCCCTGTTATATATAACACACACACACACGTACACACAAACACACACATTTACTCTATCCTCTCCATTCTCCTCCTCTTTATGAAAGAAAAGCATTTTGAGATCTACTGAGGACATGGAGAACAAAAACAAAATTAGCATCCCAAACACATATTCAATGAGAGTTGGATGCTAAACTGAAGTTAATGAATTAAATAGAACTTTTTCCCTGAGTGATTTTACTGAGCAGAAGTCCAGATAAGGGAGGGGGGCTGAGTGTCCACCAATGCAGCCTTCAGAATGTAAAACACAATGTTATGGGCTCCCCCTGCTGTTAGCTAGACAAACAACAGTGATAAGGACTGCATGCTTTGTATTTTTGGTTGCAACATTCATGGAAATGAATGTCCAACAACAACCAAGTAGCCCTGTCACATACTATTCCTGATTCCTGGTCTCTGCAATGCCCCACCTATCAATGGAACTCTATTGCCCCTGCACCTATCCATCATCAGGCAAAAATTAAATGTAAGGCCACCAGCAAGCACCCTAATTTAGATTTAATGTGATACTGAGGAAAATATTTGGTCACTTTTTTGCCTGTTTCTAAATTTATCGAGACAGAGGAATGAAGAGCCATGATTAAAATCATTACATCGTATATTCATCAGGACTACAGAGACATCTTCACTAATTAAAGCTGCTCTCTGTCTCTGGGAAAGGCTTGGCTGCAACATAGATGTGTCAGGGGTTGAAGGGCGCGTGTGCATGTGTGTATTGAGTGTCCGCTAATGTGTCCCTGGAGCTTTCTGGATCGTCCTTTACTTCCACTGTATATGCACAATGGGCAGCGAAAAGACACACACAAACTGAGATCTCTTTTTCTGCCAACCAACAAGACAAACAGCAATGGTTCAAAGGGGCCAGAGGGACACACAGAATGTGACAAAAGAGAGAAAAGAACTAAAAATAAAAAAGAAAGACAGCAGTATATTGCTACAGACAAATAAAGATGCAGAGATTTGGGAATTAAGTTGAAAGTGTCAAGATAAAAACGGTACATAAGGGCGAATAACACAGCTGATTCTTAAAGAGAGATAGATGACAAAAGAATATAAAGTTGACTATAGTATGTTAGCACAAACATGAGCTCCTAC
>OMLC01095422.1:0-29777 GCA_900302585.1 Regalecus glesne | reverse complement strand
ATATATAAACCACAGGTTTATTGAATGTGTTCTCTGCATTTAATCCATCCTATCGTATAGGAACAGTAGTCAGCTACCATTTTGGCACCTGAGGAGTAGTTAGGGGTTGCGTCTTGCTCAAGGACACCTCAACATGCCTTTTTAGAGGACCAGGGATTGAACCTGCAACCTTCTGATCGCTAGACGACTGCTCTACCACTGACCTATGCTGCCCAATATATCTGAAGATTGTGTTGTCATTCTATTTGAAGTACATGTGTGTCCCCTGAAACTGAAGTCAAATTCCATATATGTGAAAATCTATATGGCCTTAAAACTCATTCTAATACACAGCACCACAACATTTGTAAAAGTTGTTCAGGATACCTAAATCCAACACTAAGCTGTTAAACCGACCTCATTATGATGCTTTCTGCTCTGGTGTACAACTTGTATCAGTGGCTCCTGTGAGCTGTGGAACTAGTCTCTTTTCCTCAGCGTCACCGGCAAGAAACACTTCTTTCATCAGGAGGTGAAATGAGATGTCAAGCAGCATCAAAATGCCAGTAGCGAATGACATTTTTATCTAAGATGGCACATCAGATGTCAGGGGTGTCCAGCTTCGCCCCAGTCACTCCTTTGCCTTCACCTCTGCTGACACTTGTGACTACAGCAAGCAAGGGTGAAGTCTACCAACAGGGTGTACGTACATACCTGTAGATGTAGCAAAATGACATGATCTGTGGGATGAGAAAGGGGGGGGTAATAACATCACCGTTATTTAACTACTAGAGTAATTAAAATAGCAGTGCTGGAAAAGACAAGCCAGCTAACAATTATAATAATCCAGGTCTAGGGGAGAGAGTAACGTGCGACTAGGTTTCATAGCCTTTCATATTATTGGTTACCAGCTTATTTTAGTGCATTTAACCTCAATGACACTTGGTAGGTACCTATATCGTTTGAGAGGTCTTGTAACAGGGCAAATACAAACACGCCACAGTTGACAGCTGAAACTCTTGTGAATTATTTGACCATTTTAAAAAGTCCCGGCCGTATTGAATTTTCCTCTACTCCTCAGGCTTTCGATGGGCTGCACTCGACACGATACACCGTATTACCCCAGAGCCAAACTATGCATTAAAAGATCTCAAAGCTACTTCACAGTCCGTGCCAAGTCCCTCCCCGAACCGAAATACAACACAGAGGAGCTGCGGTGCTGGAATGCAACTCTGATTAAAGACAGCTACTCACTTCAATCCTTGTGGAAACCCACTGCCGTGGACAGTCCATTTTGTCTACGCCATGCCTTCTCAGACAGACACTGTGATTCTCAACCCCAATCCTCACGTATCACCTGTACTGCTAAGTTTTCTGTTCCATCAGATAGTTAAATTACGTTCACCTGTCGAGTATTGTAGCCATCTAATCACAACAGTTGAATGTACTTAACTATCTGGTGAAACAGAAATCCAACCGTACAGGTGAGAACCGACGACGAGAAGCACCAAGCTAGTGGCCCTTCCTCTCAAGAGTAAACTATTGGAGATTGTGCCGGACAGGGTTACAGTTGCATCGAGCGTGTAGGTTTTAAGTTATTAAAGCGAGTTTATAATGTCTTGATGCATGTACAACGCATACACGCTGGAGTGAGTCTTCCCGAAAACTGCTATTTTAATTGACAATTGCAAAATTCAACTGATGTCAACGTCAAGGGGAAGCAATGATGGACACAAACACACACAAAACAACATGACGGTTACCCACTTAAACACATTAAAACAACCCAAACGGAAGCGCATTGCATGATGGGAGTGAAAAGAACAGAACTCAACATGAAAATAGAAAACAACAGTATCCAGAAAAGTACTTGAGGAAGTCAACGTGTAAGAACGGTGTGTATACAATAAAATGAAAAATGTGTACCCCCCCCAAAAAAAGCAACGAAAACGTAGAAAATATAGGTTTAAAAGAAAATGGTGAGGAGTTTGTCTTATACCTAGCAAAAGTCCGAACGCATTGACGCTTGATCAACCCTAATATTAACCTAACCCCAAATCCGCCATCTTGGAATTTAATGTTAAGGAATTTATATATTTCAAGCCCATTTTAGATAAAACATATCTTGGGAAAAAATATTTCGATCTGCTACATTTTCAAAGAAAAGATGCTATTTTTCTATCCTGTTTATTTTTTGTCGTTTATTTTTTTCCATCACTCAGACATTGGAGGTCCATTAGAAAGGACAACAGAAGACGTGTTGAATAAACAGTACATAGTTTTATACATGACAATAGCACTTTTGATAAGTAGGTACATCCATTAACAAAAGAAAATACATCAGTGGTCTTATGCAAAACTGTACTAAAAAGATAAATTTCAGTTTTGCTCATGAGTAATGATGATTCTACTCTGACAGATTCTCCATACCATTCCACTTTATATCATCTTATCCCATGTATAGTCAATCCTGTATATATCTCAAGATGGTTGTGTTGTCATTCTATTTAACGTACCTGTGAGAGCCATGAAACCAGAGTCAAAATGCATGTATGTGAAAACCTACATGGCCAATAAACTGATTGCGATTCTACGGCTGGCATGTATATCAATGACTTTCTTGGGACATACTGAAATAGAGCCAAGGAATCCATCCTTAAGTGGATGCATAATGAATAATCCCAGCAGCTCACCGGTAGTGCTCTCTGAGTGCTTGCATCATATTCCTTCTTCATCAAACTTGCATTACTAGATAAAGGGCAGTTTTCCAGCCAAATGTTTTGTCAAGTGGATTGACAGGTTACTCGACCAAATGGAATTGTGTAAGAACAAGTACACAGAAGCGTTCTGTTAGAAATCAATGAATCAAAGAGAAAAATGATCACGGATGCTTAGAAATACATTTACTTTGTTACACAGTATTATAAACACAAACATAGCTTTTGGTATGTTTCCAGTGATCATTTCTTTCTCATTGCAAATTTCTTCAGTTGATGTATTCAACATTTTTCTGTTGTCAATTAGGTGTTTAGACATGAATAATTGACAAATTTCACTGTTTTAAAAGTTACAAAACCTCAGTTTTTAGGTAGTACTTTGTCCTGTGCTCCATCTGCAGAGTGTTTGGAATGCGGGGTGGCTGCTGGTCATAGTCCCCCATACATACAGCTATAAAGAAGAGGGTACCTCCAATGACGAGTGTGAGACCTGCAAACCATCCAGAGAACATTGCCTCCCCAAACTCCCAGCGTGGCACCACATCAGGTAAGTTTTCATCCCAGAATTCTACCACAGTTGTATAGGCCACTATGGAGACCGGGGCCAGAGTGGTGAGCCCTGATACCCACGACAGGACACCACTAAGGATGAGAAGCCCCCTCTTCAGGCTTTCTCGCCTAGAGCACATCTCCACGCCTTTGAGCCCAGGGAATGCTACAACCACAGTAAGAGTGCCAGTGCCTATCGACGCCAACATGAGCACCCTTGAGACCTGCAAATCAATAGGAAGCACTAAGATGGACTCGTAGGCCTTGCATTGCACGCCGACTTCCTCAGTGAAGATACATGTATGCCACAGCCCAGAGTACCAGTTCTCGACTTCATTCAGGTCGGAGTTCATTGTCTTCCACAGAGGGAGGAAAGTGGTGATGAGAGAGGTGACCAGACCTCCAAAAGTCACAAAAAGTGCTGTTCTTTCCATCATTTTCGTCGTCAGAAAAACCATCCTGTGTTTCTCTTATTGCCTTACATACACGCACACACACACACTCCACCACTGTTTCTCCTCCTCTGATTAAGTTTAGGAGTCGACAGCAAAGTCAGCCTTGCCAGCCTGACCCGCCTACTACGGTAGCTAGACTGTCCTGGTCAGCCTTCCTCATTAAGCTATTTAATAAAATGCACCTGATAATGGGGAAATAATCCGGGGCTGTTAGAATTACAACAGACACTGTTTTGTCTTAGAGATGACTATCCTTGGTATGAACAATGAACACCGTCTTCAGATGAAACCAGATATGTCCAATGGGAATTTAGGCTCAGTGTGTCCACAAGTAGTCTAAAATGAATGAAACATGAGCAAGTTGGGCATGGGGGAACATATAAGAGCAGCCAGGAACTATCCCAAGGGTGATAGGATCACCTATTTCTATGGTACTCTGAGCAGTTATGACTGTCTTTTGAAGTTCTGATTATTTAGGAAGAAAACAATTACTTTTATCACTGATATTAGATTAGGACAGTCAAGGGAGCATTATTCTAAGGGAATTTAGGGAAAAGATTTTGATTTGTCAAGTGTCTCAAGTATCAAGGCTATGAATAGCACCTTGTGCTCACCGCAGCGCTACTTACAAATTAGCCTTAAGGACTCAGCCACTTTGTGAATTCCACTGTGCAGCTTCATAAAGCCTGGTGTGCAATGTGGAAGGGGACAGGATGTCCAGTACTGCACCTTGGCATGTAGTCCCATCTCTTTTAATTAGATCTTGA
Organism: Regalecus glesne; assembly: GCA_900302585.1. Classification (NCBI taxonomy): domain Eukaryota; kingdom Metazoa; phylum Chordata; class Actinopteri; order Lampriformes; family Regalecidae; genus Regalecus; species Regalecus glesne. The sequence goes on along the minus strand of OMLC01095422.1, from coordinate 25,310 downwards.
GGGGGGAAAAAAATCAACTGAAGTTTCAAGTGTTAAAATTTAGATTGATGTCAAAAAGATGATCTCGATAAGAAAGATGTTTTTTCATCTGTCTCATAGAAATTATTTAGCAAGTGTACAAAAAAGTAAGCCCAAATACAGAAAGAAAATAACCGGCTGAATTTGTCCAACTAGATAATGGTTTCATAACCTTGCAGAAGCAGCAGGAATTTTCCCATGTATACTGAGGGGCATTGTCCTATCCTTATCAATTCCTACCGATCTGTGGAGGCTGAGTCATGAAGGACACCAATTTCAAATGAAAAAGGTCAAGGATTAACCTCCAGATATTTCCTGAGAAAAAAGCTTTTACAGGTTTTAATTTGCAAAGAACCTGGCTCAGTATGACACATGTCACTATGAAACATGAGAAATGTTTAATTGAATACATAGAAAACTGAAAGACAGTAGCTGCTTGTACTCGTGACTTTAAAAGAAATTTAGCATATCATCTAGAGATGTTTTTCAATTAAACATCTTGTCGTTATTAGATAACAATAAAATTGTATGTATTGACTTTTGTTGCGAGCTGTTACTATAACATTGAAGACTACACAACGGTAGAAATACATTCTGGCAGAAAGTTCTGGTGGCTGAAAGAACACATTGTGAATCTATTTTGGTAGAATCAAGGTAGCAAAGTTTCCATCCCTTTGTGGATTGCAATGCATTTGAGGGACTGGTGCATCGCAGAAGTAACAACAGAGACCCATTTCCACTCACTTCACAGAGATATTTATTAAGGCATTAAATACATGGAAGTTACATGAGCTAACATTTAACAATAGCATATTGTTGCCATTAAATGCACACTACTTTATTATAGAGGTAAAAAGGTTCAACCCTTTGCCACCTGCAGCAGCAGGAGGTTAACATGTCTAATATCAGTTCTGTGTATCAGTCATCTATCAAGCAACATAAAAATAGCTGCAACAAGCTATACCTGTCCTATACAGTTCCAACAAATAATGTTGACTTCTTAAAGCATTTTCAATAAGATGCTCCCATCTAAAATACTTCCAAGTAAAAATAACAGGTACGAGTGAGCATTATGATCCACATAACACCAAAACACAGAGCTGCATTTTGATGAAGAATCTTTTTTACAGAAACCATTTAAATGAAACCTCTATTATATAGTGCCATCAGAATGAATTCTTACATTGCATATCTAATGAAGAATGAAGGTAATGAGTTCAGCAGCAGCACTGCACAGAATCAAACCCTGATTAGAGTTATGCTCTGTAGATGCAGCATAAATATGTGAAGATTAAATGGATAAAATGGTACTTGTGATCATGTACACTAACACTATTGGTCAAGAGATGGAGTAACACAGCATTTGGTATGTAATTTCACATGTATAGCTTAAAGAGAACCCAATACAGTTGGGTGTGGAGAAAAATGACCATTGGGAAAAAGACATGCGAGGTCCAACAGAAAGAACAGTACTGCATGTGGGGAACAAGGAATGACTAGTAGTGTGGTGGAAGACATATGCAAGGCTTCTGCAGGAAAGAAATGAGGCCAGTTTATCCTTGGTCATCCTAAATGTCAGAGCCCATCTCAGCACATTGTTTGTCTGATATGTGAGTGGCCAGGGACTCGATGATATCCAACAGCAGCAGCTGACTGAGAGACCGCAGATTGGGGAGCTTGGATACCTTTGGAAGGGGAGGAGAGCAAAAAAATGGAAAAATGAACTATAAAGAAAGACTATGGCTGTAAAAACAATATATATGTACTCAAGCAGAGCAAAATAAGTGTTAGGGAGCACTAAACTGGTCATGCAGAGGGGAAATAAAAGTTCAAATAGACTAAAATAAGTAAAACTGAAACTAGTGAAAGTACAATTAAACAACAATATGCAACAAGCAGTGTTCAGTGCTTTCGCTGCTTTTAAAAACAAACAATACCAGGATTGGCACCGTGACCCACAACATAGACAGATAAGGTGCTTGTACAGCCGGCCCGACTGTAAACATTCTTTCCTTTATGTATAAGGTGGAGAGTAATCCATTTGACCAAAGGGGGTCAGTCTCCCGCAAAGAGGAAGGGGTTAGGGGGTTAGCTCAGCTGCAGTGAGTGGGCAGCACACTCCAAGGGCTTCAGATACAAGCCCACCCACCTTGATGAACTGATGGACAATAATGTGTAGGCAGTGCTTCTTCATGTCCAGGGCTTGTGTCTTGTCCGCTGCCTCCAGAATCTTGAAAGGAGAACACAAATTAATGAGGTCCCACAGAGTTAGGAAATGACTACACACGCACACTTAATAGGTGCTGCAAAGCCAAACTAGCTCACAGTTCCCTCCTGTTTAAAACATAAATACCTGTAAGACATTCTCCACAGTGACATTCATCTCTAGATTTTGTTTGCAGTAGGCCTGCAGCCTGTTATTTGAAAATCCATAGTAGTATGGTGCTGCAAACAGATACCTGTCATCAAGACTCAAGGAAGAAACACACATTACATAGGTGTATGGTTGTCACTTAGTATTAAAGCTCTTACTGAGGCGGATTCAACCAAAAACTAGGTCAAATGACTGATTTACCAACTTCTGAGTGATTATGTTGTGAATTTTTACTTTACACTTCATATTTTTGGAAGGAATTTCTGCATCTTGATTCCTTGCAGCTCTTATGTTTGTCTTAGTTCTACTTTTTTGGCCTTGCCCATCTGTGAAAGATATAACTTGTTAACAGTTTAGTAAAAAATTGAAAAAAGAAGTAAAGAGTTAGAAAAGGATACAATGAATCTTCTGGAGGCATGTTGACATCGCCATAGTATATGTAGCGCAGCATGGACTCAAAGGCCTGTTTACTTGGAACCATCTCACCAATGGATATGTTCACCTGACCATCCTCAGGCATAAATGAACGGAACATTGCCTCAAAGTAACTTGAGAATAAAAGCATGGAAAGCATTACGAAGGTGAAACACACCAGAATGACAGAGGGTACATGCTAGACTAGAAAAGCACTATAAAAAGAATCTGAGTCCATTTACCATTCCATACTTTTGGGTACCTACCTGGAACGAGCAGCCAGTATTGCCTTATGAGCAGGCCGTGGGTGTCCATCCAACAGCAGGATAATGTCACAGAATTCCAAACCACCTCCCTCAAGGTAAGCCTTCATGTCCTGTACCAGGGATGTTCCTATGTCCACAGGCTGGTCTGAGTACAGCCTGGGGGGAGGCAACTGCTTACGTCGCACTATCTCCACAATCAGAGGTGTAGACAAGTGCTCAAACTCCTTTGTCATAATCACCTGGTTAAAATGTGACTCCTTCACCACAAAATTAAGGCAATGTTCCTAGAGCAAGAGAGAAATCACTTTGTGCATTAGGGTTGCACCAAATCTTAAGAGTATCACCTCTGGTTACCATGTCTGCTCTGAAGAGTTACAGTGACATACCTTGAGCTGGTCAAGCTGCAGCTTGTTGGCATTCTCACAAACACTCAGAACATTTTGCAGGTCTACAGATGCCTCAATGTATTGAACACAGAGTTGCTCTAGTCGTGACAGCTTAAAACTAAGGGCAAGTTTGTACACATCCATGATCAGGAGGACATCCTGGACATGACCTATGAATCAGGGAGTGAAAAAATTAATTATCTTCCATCTCTCTCCTATTGGGGAGTAATTTAGTCACAGGCTTAGCAGTAGGAGAGGGCTGACCTCTGCGTGGGTACTGGATCTTGTCTGTGTAAAGGAATTGCATTAGTACTTCAAAGGGTTGGGCCTCTGCTTCCCTGATGGATACTTCTAGCAGAGGCTGTGTACCCGATGGCCTACTGCATCCTGGGATATCTCTTGGGCCACCAACTGCCCCCTCTTCAATATCCTCACTGCTGTCCTGTTTACTCTTCTACACAGAGACAGGACAAAGAGACTAGATTATCCAAAAAATTCCAACTGAAGTTCCTCTATAGCAAATGATTCCTAATGGTATGATTATTTGAATTAATGTGTTATGTTTTGACACTCATCAGCATTTCCCCACATCAAAAGTGTTGTTGATTTTGCACCCTACCCATATACACTCTGAAAATGAAAATATTGTCCAATAATTTTCTTAAAAGTGTGGAGAAAATCCTTCACAGTGCCCAGGATTGCGATTTTCCAATAGTTGATTTGACTGGATCTTTTCAGTAACGGTAAAATGTTCTTGCACTGACTGGCACTGGTGCACAGTTAATAATAGTGAGGAATGGATAAAATTGAAAGCAAACCAAAAATAAACCTGCTTACTGGAAAGTGCTTTCTTTGAGGTTACTCAACAACTGTGCATTAGAACATACTTCTGAGACATTCTGTGAGCTTCTTAAAAATAAATATAGGTGTATGATAGCTGGAATATATTTTGTGTAATGAATGCTAAGGAATTTACCATTGTGGCATTAATGTAAAGACTAAGAATTTATGTTCCAAGACACAAAATATACAGTTAACAATCACTGCATATCCCAACTCTTGATATACCTGGTGTGAAGGTACATGGGCTAATTTATAATGGAGAAAATTAATGTTATTTAGATTACAGACAAGTGAGAAAGACATTTAAAGATCTTTTCTCATCAATGGAGAATGTGGGACTGAATTGAATTGCCATTTTTGTGCTGAGGAGTATTTCAATTAGCCAAGTGGAGGGCATATAGAATATTGATCAAGTCGGCAGTTTTTCCATCGTGTAAGCTACCAATGGGTGCAAAAAAATGCTTCCTAGTGTTTCTGTTATAACCTTGTTGGATGTCATCTGGGAAAAAAGTTAAGAGTAACTTCAGTGAATCTCTGACCTGTCTTTGCTTATCTCGTGCCTGCAAGATCTTCTTCCTGAGCCACTGACATCTTGCAGTCACTATGGCAATATGCCCCAGGACTCGCTCCTCCCTCTATACTCAGCAAAACAACCATAATCAAAAAACATTGGTGGGATTGAATCAACAAATAACTTTATATTTTCTTCTCTAGCAATGTTGGAGCTTAGTCTTCTAGCAGCACATGACAAACATGTCCCACCTCCCCGAGAATAAATTCCACGTCACAGAACTGACGATTCTCCCAAAGTTTGCCATAGTCCTCGTGGAGAGTGCATTTTGGATAGCAAGAGAACTGCAAGAAACAAAGAGAAAATAGAAATTCTAGGTGACATATCTTAAAATCAAGCCTTGGCAATTATGATTGTTTTAGTTTAGGTTATGTGTAGAAATGATAAAACCCCACCTGGAATCTGTACATCTCCCCGCTGCGCACATTGTTGTCCACTGTCCCGCCAAAGATGTACAATGCATCCTGAATCACAGCAGCTGCATGGAAGAGTCTCCCACTTGGCATCTTTAGGGGCAAAGGAAAAGAAGTTAGAGAAATGAAGTGATTCATAAAAATATAAACAATATCTAGAAACATAAATAGAATGTTAGCAGCTTCATATCAATGTTTAGAAGAAACCAAGAAAAGTTTCTTCTGGACCATTAAGGGAGTGCTTCAAAACTTGTAGTTGAAGACTAAAAACATAAGTCAGGACAGCACAGTCAATTTGACACAAAAGAATAAGTAGGTTTTAAATATGACAGTGAAATGGACATATGAGATGAACTTTATTACCTTATTGAGGAGGCCTCATTTGTGATTTAAATCATTAAGAATCATTATGAATTGGCCTAATACTCTAGTACACACCTCACTGTCCATACTAGGGTGGATCACCTCCCAAGTCTGAGAATCAACATCATAACAATGAAGCTCATTGGGCAGAGTGTTGTCAGCAGCACCTCCAAACACATACAGGTGGCGGTCAAATGCTACCATGGTGTGGCCATAGCGTCTTTGGGGAGGTGGGGGCGAGCCTCGCAATAGGTGTTCGGTGGGGATGCGTGTCCACCTGAGTTGAAGTATCATTGAAATAATAAGTCATGTCTAACATCTAGGATAAGCAACATTCTGAAAAAAATGCTTACATCTGTTAATTACCCAATTATAACTAGATAAGTCCTCGGAGCAACAGGTTTACTCACATGTGCCCTTTGAACTCAAACTGGAAAAGATTGTTTGTAATTTTGGCTCCACTCTGCCCAGAAAAAACAAACATTTTGTCCCTGCACACAGCCACTGGGAAGTTGCAGCAAGATGGCGGAATCTCACCACTCTGATCAATCTGTTGGAAAAAAGACAAATACATGTTTTGTGTGCACTTTGAGGTTTTCGTTCATTCTTCGGTAGTCATCTCGGTATGAATATTCTGATAGGCTCCAGTTCTCATGCCAACCAACTTCGAATAAGCAGTTGAGAATGGATGGATGGATTTCTTTATACTCGCCTCTTCCCAACAAGCATGCTCCCGATCTTGGAGACTGATAGTCCACATATCATTCAATCTGCAGAATATAGAAAAAAAATCGGTAATGATATTGAGTCCATTGGAAAATCCATAGATTTTATGCAACAAAATGTAAGATCAGGCCAACCTGGCATTTCCATCGTAGCCAGCAAAAATCCATAGCTTATCATCGTAGACTGTCGCCCCATGTGCTGATCTGGCCACTGGCAAGCTAAAAATGGAAAAAGGGCAAAAAATCCAATAATAATAATAATAATAATAATATAATACCATACCTTTATAGAGATTTCCTGGCATTGAAATAGTGAATTATATCCTGCAATTAGAACTTTTGCATCTTTAGAATTCCTTATTTGAGATCAATTATTACCTGCCCTCGACTTTCCACTCTGTCCATTGTCCTGTTGCAAACTTATACTCAAATAAATCATTTTTGTTTTTCAAGTTAGAATTTGAGTAGATATCTCCAGTGTAGCCACCTGAAATCAAATAAAAACCAGTATTTGAACTGTTGCATTTGACTAGTTGCAGATAATTATATTTCCTATGCAAAAAAACAAGCAAAAAACACAACTCACCGAAAACAAACATACTGCTACCATAAACAACAGCTGAGTGGTGATATCTAGGAGCAGGTGGGGTTCCGGTAGTGAAGGCTCTGTGAAACATTATTATAACGAACATCCAATCATATGATATGGGTGATATATAAATTTGGTGAAATTATGGCGGAAATGTACACTGGTTTGATAACCCATATTACCGACACCACGAGCAGTCCTTCACATCAAAACGTAGCAAATCATTCAGCATATTCTTCCTAAACAGAGGGATGGGTAGCAGATGATCAGCTACTCTGGTGGACAATTAAAAATGTCAAAAAGGAGCTACCAAAATTCGACACAAGTACCCACCCATTATCTCCCCCGAAGACGTATATGGCATCCCTGTATGCCACAACGGTATGCTTACTGCGCCTGAATAAAGCCAAACGTGTTTACGTGAAACAGCAAACAAAACATTTAAAATATATATCTATATATAAAACTACGTAGCTGCATGTTACCTTGCACCAACGAACTCGTCACATGGAGGGAGCCTCCTCCAACGATGGACAGTCTCAAACGGCCCAAAATTAAGGGTCAGATATTCCACGCTATCTGAACAACTGTGGTCGAAATCAACACTCGGGGCGACTTTGGTAGATTTGCAAGACATTGTCGTGACCCTCGCCAAAGTTAACTAATCACATTCAGAGCCAGTTAGCTCTAGACGTGTCTTACTGCGAAGCCATCATGATCTGTATAAACTCCCCTCATGCACAGAAGACTTACTGGTCAACGACGGCCGGCTAACGGAGCAACTAAAAACATTCCTAAATTCACATTATCCCAGCAGGAAGGGATCAGTAACAACACTAACCGCGAAAAAACGGTGAAGCTAACAGTAGCTAACCTACCCTGCTAGCTTAGTTACTTATTTGGTCTTGACGATAAGTTGTGAATGGCAACAAGGGGAAATAAAGGCGTGTAATCATAAATTTACGCAAGCCCCCTTTCTTTTTTAAAGCAAACGTCTGCAGTGCAATTCATTCCAATTGCCGGAAACCACAAATCAATTTACGAGCCACACGCCGCCGCTACCCGAGCAAAACAAGATCTGTCATCCGAGAGCATGGAGAGAGCAGGTCGTCCACACCCCTGATGAAGCGAGATTGGTGACTCCATATTACTTCCGGTACTCTTTAAGGAGACAGCGCCCACACTCGCATCTAATTGGCTGTGGGTAGGCAAAGACCCGCCTCCCTCATAAAGTTTTGATTTATTGAATTTTATTTATACATTCAAGAAACAAATAACATCACTGTGAGGGAAATACACCAAAAATACAGACAAATAACACAAAAAATGAAGTGCAGCACTAATGGATAACTTCATCAAAATTTAGACAATTTAGATATCATGCACAGATAAACATAATTTTTATATTTCGTAGGGATATGCCCAGAGGACATTTCTGTCAAAATTAAAGTCTAATAATAGATACTCAACGGGAAAACTGAAAATGTCTTTAATTTGCCCCACACAGAGTTCATTTCGTCTGGACATGTTTATTGAGATGTAAAGATGATCCGATTCAACTTTCTGTGACCTCCTTACCTGCATTATTGACCATACATAAAGACACGTATTTGTCATTGGTACCTCATACGTGTCTGCTGCCATTAAAGTTATATTTAACATTATCCAGGTCATTAGTATTGGGCCATTGTCCGTTAAGGTGATCTGTGTGTTTGACCAAAGTTGTATTAATATATCAAAAACTATCAAGAATTATGGTCATAAAACAAAGTGAGTGAAATACAGGCAAATTAATGGGGCAAAAAAACAAATAAACTTGGTATAATATTCACTTTATTTTCAATCCATTTTGACAACAAACTAAAGATTATCATTTATTGCCAGAAGCGTGGGAATGTGAGATGTAAGTTACATTCACAATTTTCACATACTTATTTGGGATCCTCAAAGGTGTCTGCTTGTTTCTTGCCAATTGCACATAAACATGTAACCTTGGCAGATGAAAACTTCAAGATTTTAACCTGATTCAGCCCAAAATAAGTTATACAACAATATATGAAAAACTAGGGTTAAAATCCTTAATTATCAACTTTCTTTATCTCAAAAGTTAACTATGAAACTACCTTCTGGGCTTAATATTGTCTAAATATTCATGAATAAATCTTGCAGTGCAAATCTTTATACCCTACACTTTACTGAAAATGAAATTTGTCAAGCCAAGAATATTAAACATTAAGAAAAATACTAGGCCTTGCTTATTACTGAATTTGTTTCAGTACTTGTAGATTGTGAGGGGAACAACACTCCACTAAAGCACCCAACGTATGCAATGTAGCCTATGCAAAATGCAAACAAATTCATACAAATCAATTCAATCAATAAATTCATATGATTTGGGATGTGATACAAGAAGAAACAGAAAAGTAACCTAGAAACGTACCTCCCTCTCTATCGACTGAAGTCAATTCGAATTGTTACTAACCATTTGGTCTTTCAAAATTGATCCAACCCCTTTTGCTCTTCTGTTGAGTTACCAATTAATTATATCTCTAACATGGCCCCACAGTTTGGTGATCCACAGATTGACCCCCAACTCTGTCAGGTACTGAAGTTCTGGCATCAACATCTTGCGGCACAGTTTACGGTGTGCTTTGTCTACATTCTTCTTCAGGTTATAACCCATGATGGATTTCTCACCAATGGGCTGCCAGGGCTGCATGGCTGTCTCCTGGATGCTTCCAGCCTCCACAGCTTGACCACCCTCAATACAGATGGCTGACATTTCTGCATTTCTCCTTCGAAGCTCTGCCACATCCTCTGCCATACGTTTTCGTCCATATGCATCCACCTTCCTCCAAAAGGTGTTATTAAAATGCTGGTACAGCTTCCAGTCAATTGCATTCCAGTCAAGGGCCTTAGCTCTCAGTTCAGGTGTAAGTTTAGATACAGTGGATCCCTTGCGAGCATTCAGTTTAAAGAAGAGCAAGTCATCCATCTCCCAGCAGAGGGTATCCTTGAGCAGGATAAGTGATTCCTCAAAGTATTCCACCAACATGACCAAGTGAAAACGGTCAGTGATACATTTAATACCCTCCTCTACTCGTGGATCTTCTAGCTCCAGATTGTTGTCTTGGCCAAAGTCAAAAAACAGCAGATTCTTGAGGTAGAATGAGTTAAATCCCTCTGGGTCAAAATAGTATTTGGGATCACGTAGAAACTCAGCCAGTTTATCCTCTCCTGTTATCTTCCAGGTCAGGGGTACCAAACGGCCAAAGTAATGGAAGGATGATTCAAAAAGTTCTGCGGGATCTCGCAGAATAGTGATATATGAACTATCCATAGGGAGCAGCTTGACTACCTCAGGTGCATTGAAACGCATGTGATTACAAATTATATTGAAGCACATTCCAGGTCTGTAGTCTTTCACCTGGGAACGCTGAAAAAGGGCCGGATAGGAGAAGTCATTTCTACTGTCAGGGAAGGCAAATTTGAGCTGGTGCTTCTCCCCAAAGCGAAACAGGATGTTAATTAGAGTGCTGCTGGCTGTCTTGTGAGTCTTCATGAACATGAGATCTACTTGAGGAGAACAATTGACATGACCTGTTGTCTGTTGGGAACTGTTTGTGGTTGGCAGGGCGTGAAGCTGAGCTGGGCGATGGGCACATGAATAAGGCACTGGAACCCTAGAAAAAAAAAGAGTAAGGAAAAATCATAAATAATAGTGTCTTGATAAATACTCAATAAACCATGTAAGGGAATTACAAAAAGGTGAATCAGTTCAACCGGATAAGTTTATTCAGAAATGTTTCATGACTCAAACAGGTGACATCTTCAGTCCAAGCTGACTGGAAACATCGCCACCCTTGTAAATGATAAGAGTTGCATGCCAAACAACAAAGGCTGGTTTCATAAGCAAGTTTGGTCATTGAAAACACATTCAGTGGTAATGAATACTATTCACAGAGGACTGGGGAATATTTGCAATCACAGTATTGTAAGATGACGAGATGTACTCTTAGCGCCCCATCCCCCCACCCCCCTTTTTCAAGGATGGTCATTCCTGCTTAACATGGATGGCCCCTTTAACAACACAGCACAATGATATTAAACAGACCATCATGATCCCCCTGGTTTTCTTGGTGGTACAGATTATGTGAAATAGTCTACTTTTGCAAACTTCTAAAGCTTCATACATTATCTCTACTGAGACTTGTTAAATATAACCCATCATCATGCCTTAACAATGGGGCAGCGATGAGGTAGTGGGAGATATTTACATTTCCCCCCAGCAATCTTCTCTTGCCTTGACACCATCAGCAGCATTTTCGATGTCATGTTTTGTATTGCTTACATTTATGGACTTTGCTACTTTGCTGTTTCCTTGAGACATATACACTCACATTATTTTCAAGTTTCATGCAATTGACTATTTATTGGAACAATGTAATACCAACATCAACCCTTTAATGCGAATTTTCTTGTAGCTGGATCAGAAAACTCTGGGTAGACCTAATGAATTTGATAACCACCATCATTAGATGAGTAAAAGTGATAGCAAATGTCTGATTTTGAGTAGCCACCTATCTCAAATATACTCAAAGCATTTGTATTTGTAAAGCCCATTATCACAAGTTTTCTGACTAACTTGAATGTCATTCCGACACAGCAACTAACTTTTCTAACACGAACAATTTGAGGTCAGGACTTTTCCTTCGAGTTTCAAATACTTAGACCTTTTAAAAGAATTTGACATTGCATGATCACACTCAAGAAATGCATTTTGCAGAAACGCATATACATCCACTATTGTGGCTCTTACTCTGGCAGACTGACGTGAACCTGTGGAGTCGAGAGGCAGTAGAGCAGAATCATGCAGCTTGTAAGGAGGGTACCCAGGACAAGGCCTTTGCACATGGACCTCCACTGCCTCCCTTTCTTGCCAACCATGGTTTACCTTACAAATAATGATGACCGAAAAAACAAAGAACACAACTCACGGTCAATTTAAAATCACCAGTGTGGTCATTATCATTCTCATCCAACGTTACTTCAATATTTAGCTCTTTCCAGCGTTGTCCAAAATAGGTCCATGACCCCACCAATGCTATTCCGAGTTGCAAATCATTTCAGAGCAGCAATGATATTTTCAGACATAATTTCCAATTTCCAATTCCATTTTAAACACTAGGCATAAACAGTCCAATGTCTTGAAACTGTGCGTCCCCTGTTCCTCCATCACCTGTGACTATGATGAATAATGCATTCTTGTGGTAAGTGATCCTCCAAGCCTCATGGACCCGCAGACCGACTCAGCCCTGGGGTGTCGTTACACTGCGCCTTCACATATTTTCACAATATATTTTATGACGATATCCTCAAAAGGTTCTTGGTGGGAGTGCCTGAATGAACTTGAATACCTGAAAAAAAAGAAAACATCAGATAATGTTTCTGTCTGTCGGTATTTAGCATCGCAATCATTCTTTTAAACTCACGTCTGTCCCATGTCCTCACAAACAACTAGAAACCACCGTTTTTCATTTCATGACTTCAATTAATAATTTCTCCCTCATTCCCACTCCCTTAAAGATGTCCATCTAACGTCTGTCGAACCCTTTAGTAGAAAAATGACAGCCAACAAAGCAACATTGGAAACAAGTAATGGCTAATGTAGAGTTAACATATAACGTTCTTTTTATTACTGTAATTCTACAATTCTAAATTAACACTGTCCGACCCCTGAACCATGACGATAACACGTAATGAATACGTGCCTACGTAATGAATAATAAACAGAATCAGTTCAAAACGAATCACATTGTCCAATCTTACCTTAGTTTAAAAGTGTACAACCACAATCACCGAGACATTAGGGCGCACCACTGTAAGCAGCCTGCATGGTGCCGAACCGTGCAGGTACTGGTTATATTCATTTAACCGTTATTCAAACTGCTACTTTCGTAGATTAAAATGACATTCAGCACCCTTTATACGTTATACGGCACTGAATTTGTTCATTACGTTCTTACAATGACATTGACCTTAGCAGTCTGCAGTCACACCCACTTTTGTTCCTGTGCGGGCTCTTCTTTTCTATTTGGGCAAATGTAAACATTGTTCACCAAATAAAGTTTAAAACTGAATTGCCCCCCCTTTGTATTGACTTGGTGAAGGGCCCATTATAAAGGACGTGAGAGGGAGCATTCATGCTGCCTTCAGAAGAGAAGCAAATGGAATGGGAGACTTCCAAGGACATAAGGTGATTTTGGGTACAGCTGAGGGACTTCTACCTGCGAATGGCCCCGAGTGTGAATCATCAATAACATTTCATTTGATTATTAATTTATTTTAACTTTAGCTTCTTGGACATGTCTGGCTGGCACCAGATCCCAACGAAAGTCCTTTGTGTCTTCATCTTGTTTGCTTGGTATGAATAAGTCTGTTTTGGGATATCTGTGTTCGGTCTTGTCAGATCTTAGAAAGTTAACAGCGACTGCAACATAAGTAAACACTCCACTTTCGTATCAGATTGACTAAATATTTAAGTTTCCTAACTCAAATAAAACGCGTCTCTGGTTAAATAGCTCATGTTGTGAAATGGCTGCACACAGCAGAGACAGACTGAGACAATTTTGATTGGTACAGACTGAATAAAAAGTTCACTAGATGATGAAGAACATCCATTTTTGTTGAAATGTTTTCCCTGCTACTAATGTATTCATACATCCCAAGGTTAAATAATAGTAGTATCTTGAATGTTTTTTTTCCAAACAAGCCTGAATTGCTCACATCTATCATACTGCACATTTATCATTAAGGTTTCTAAGATACACAGTAAATATATATTTGGCAAATAAGTATCCTCCTCAAATATCTTCCTGGATCAAAACATTTGGGACTCACTTGTTTCTTACGCTCATGCACAGATCAAAAATGGTCCTCTGGTTGGTGTCTTTCCACCGCATTCATTGTGATGAATGTTCAGGCCCCAGCCTTTCCTTTCTGGCCCAAATGTCTGAAAGACGTTGCACTCCCTTATGTCTGATCCTGACATGCACATGCAGCTATTAACACCACTCAGTCCAGCTCTCTCCTTATGTTCTGGGGGTCATCATCTGGTTGGTGATCGCTTCTCCCACTACATACACACCTGATGCCCTTGTCCTCCACCTCCTCTTCCAATTGCAAAATTCATCCAGCTGGAGGATGGGAGCCTCGTCGAGCCACCTGTGACGTCAAAGTCCCTGTCAGGGAGCTTGCACTTCCCAGTGTGCGTGAAAGAAGGGAGAGGGAGAGGGAGGGAAGAAAGAGAGAGAGAGAGAGAGAGGGGAGGCTGTGTAGTCCCTGTGTTGTTGCCACATACAGAGGGCTATTGAGCAGACACTGGAGTCGAAGCTGCAAGCTGATAGGTGGCAAGTAATATAAATGCAGAAAATGAGGCACAATGGGCTTAATTGTGCAATTTGATGAAGACTGGCCTGTCTCTGTATTGTTTGAAATGTTTATTTAACAAGCTGTGTCCATACATAGATTGGTACCTCTGAAGTAAAGCCCAACTGAAAGCACTTTGCTTTGAACCAGATAAACCATTACCCAAGCAAGCTGTCAGAAATGAAATACATTATGTGAAGTGGTAATCAGGTTTTTGACTATAGTGATTTGTTTTCAAATCAGTTGCATTTTTGTAGTCATGGTTAAAGGCTATTTGTAGAGAACCCTGAATAATAATAGATTATAGAATAATTTAACTGTAAAAATCCTAAATACGTGTAGTTGGAATGTTGCTACCAACTCTTGCAGTAACAGTAGCGAGGTCAATAGAACAAAATGGACATGCAACAGCAGATTGACGAGTCTATTTGGCACTGTGTGTCGGAGTGCAGCAATGTGTGGTCATAACGTCTCATCCATTACAATATATGTGAATTCCCTCTCCACACTGTGGCCCTTTAGAAAGCAGGGAGACAGCATAGGGATCATACTGCTCATCCCAGCCCAGTTGGGTCCTGCCACAACACTAAGGCTTTTGTTGAAATGCATTTCTTTTGTTCAGTTGTTGAATGAGGAGATTGAAAAGTGGAGGGCATGACTGGCTTGGCCTTTGGCCCACCAAGATCACAGCACCATCACAGGACCCAGGGATGCTAATGCTCTTTCGTCATTGCCACCCACTGGACATTCGTAGACCGAACACTCAAGACCCCCACAACTTGACACAGCAGTGACCTGGACCCATTTCTATAGTTGGGATGCAGACTTTAAAGAATGCAGAGTAGAATTCTGTCCTTTGAGAACCCTCCAATTCCTCCTGCTGTGAAATTTGACACCTACAAGGACATCTGAGACTCTTGACCCCTAAATCTTTATCCACTTTGACCATCTAAGACATGAGCCTTCTCCAACACTTATATTGCTATATGATTTAACCAGCACATTGTTTTAAGACTTAAAAAATTAGAACAGGAAGAACAATTTTATTATACAAGATTCAAAATAAAGTGAAGGAAATATCTTGTGTATGGCGCTTTGAGTGGTTGCTAGACTACAAAAGCGCTATATAATAACAAGTCCATTTAACATTTACTGCAGAACAGATTGGATGATCTAAAATTATAAACATAGGTATTAATATAGATGACACTTATTTTCTTTTCATCCTGCTTTTAGGCTTGAAAACAGATGAGTCAGATGTTTCACTCATTTCAGAATGCATCAATCAGGTAATACATGCAAGCGTCATAGGCTAGCGTACAAAAAGCCAGTCTGTGAAAAATATAAAATGACCATTATCTTTTGGCCTTCTTCTTCTTCTCTGCCTTTGTGGCATCATCATAAGCTTTTCTCTTGGCAGCAAGCTTGTTTGCCTGTGGAGGGAGAGAAAATTGAGTTAATAAATGATTTAAGGAGGAAAAGAGCCTACTTCTTTAAAAACAAGTACGTTGCCACAAAAGAGAGGTCACATTCCCTCTAAATCAACCATTATTGGGTTTGTAAGTTTTCAAGGTGCCAGCTATCCATTGCTGTTAAACATTATCAAGAACAGATATAGAAAACAGAGGGAGGGTCTGAGGTCAACTATGCAGCTACTTTAGTGTCCCACATGTTTACAATATTTTTTTGGGTGTAATTATGCTCATTAACAATAAATGATCTCACCTCTCTGATTTTTCTCTTCTTTCCAAACATTATCTTGTCAAAGAGGTACTTTTCCTTTTTCTTCATCATCATGATGGCCAGACGTTTCTCCTCTGCTTTCTCCTCCTGCTCTAAGCGAGTACGGTTTTCTACCTTCACTTTCCCAGGAGTCACTTTCACTTGTAGAGACTGGAAAGAGCAGAATTTTAGGTGAATGGTTTAACTGGTATCTAAAATGGGGATGGAGACAGATAGTGGGAGGAAACCATATAAATTATTGTCACTCACCTTGCCCTGAGAATGTTGCTCTTCCATCTTTTTCAAATTCATCTCTTCCTCTACTTCCTCATCATCCTCTTCAATTTCCTCCTCATCTTCTTCCTCTTGTTCATCTTCATCATCCTCCTCCTCCTCATCTTCATCTTGTGCTTAGATACAAGAAGCAAAACACATTCGTTTAAGAACACTTGACTTTTCTAGACACATTCACTGGAAATATTTTTAGTTGCAATACTAGAGAAGAGTCTTGGTTCGCACCAGCTTTTTCTCCCCGTTGCAAGGCCATGATCTTAAGCTTCTCAGGAGGTACATAGTCTCCATCTTTCTCCTCCACAAAGGGAGACAGATGGGGAGGCAGAGACACGCCAATGAAGTAGTCCTCCACAGGCAGGAGCACTTTGGCATTGATGGAATCATAGACCCATTGGGGCTGGATGTAGTACCTATAGGGCCAAAAAATAGAATGAATTCAACAGCTATTATGACAATAACCAGTTGTAAAAAGAACAGTTGAGTATTGTTTTATTTTTATAGTTTAAAAATTATAAAGATGGCTAATGGACTCATTTTTACATAGTGCTTTTCTATTCCTGTGACCGCACACTTTACATTTACTCAAGCGCGGGGGGATTAAGGTTGGATGCCCGTTCCTGATGTCCCACGGTGGGATTGAACCCACTACACCCGACTTGGAGGCATGTGCTCTAATGCTAAACTACTGCGGCCCCAAAATCAAACATGGCATGAGAAAAGAAGCAAAAGCAAAGCAAATACTGTCCCAGTCCTCTGGTGCTTTCTACACATATGTTTATATATTAGGTAATATGCATTTAACCCTTGTCTTGGCAACTAACTAACCATTATGAAGAACGGATTAGTCCATGATACAAGGGAGGACACTGGAAGAAGGAGAATTGGGGACAATTAGCTGTAATTTACTATTTAAGATTTGGAAAACAATACCCTAAAGGTACTTCTTCAATAAACGTAATTTACATTTCTTAAACATCTCCCTTTTTCCGTTTTGCTGTATAAACAATTGGCAATAAATCTGCCAGTCTATAAATAACCTTAAAGAGACACAGTTCATTGACATATCAAAGGAATAAAAATTTAAAAGTTTAAAATGCCCGGAAAACAAAGCATAACAAGAGACTTCAAGCATCAATATCCCTACCTGTTGATATACTGCTTGTCCACGTTGGGTCTGTCAACAATCTGATGGGTGATGGTCTCATCTGTCATGTCGTATGTAGCACCAATGCAAAGAGACTTGTCCCAAGACACCTCACCACCAAAAGATCTGAAAGATCATTAAAAATGAGAGGAAAGACTATAAACTGACAAGATGGTCAAAGCTTCTTTAGTCCCTCTGTGAAAGCTTTGCAAACAAGTTCCTTTAAATCAGTATAAACCTACCTGAGGACAAAAGCAAGTGACTCTCTGGGTACTTCTCTGTTGAGGAAGAACTTAAGTCCTTCAAAAAGCCTTTTCTGAGCATCCTGTTCTTTTTCCTCCTTCTCTCTAGCCTCCATCTTCTCTATATCCTCCTGGAAAGTAGCGTACAAATCAGATTTTAGAGAAACCCCTTTCATTTGGCTGTGCAAAACTGTTAATCCTACTTCTCAGAGATAGATACTTGCTATATTTGTGTGTGTGTGCGTGCATTATTATCAACAGAGATGTTGATACCACACTACACAAAATGCAATTATTTTTGCATAATTTTAAATGCTGCATGTTAACAATGATTACAGCATAAATTATTTCCAAGTGAACTCCCCCTTGTTTTTCTCAGTCTTAAGTATTTTTGTTGGGCACAGTTAATCAAGTGTTGTTCCCTTGGTCTTGAATAGCCTTCTAATAAAAACTGTGAGCTGTGTCTGGGTTCTTTTTGTAGCAAGTCGGACACGTTCCTGGTGGGAGTGACCTCCGCCGGGGCTGTGCCTTGTCACCCATCCTGTTTGTGATATTCATTGACAGGATCTCGAGGCATGGTCATGGAAGAGAGGGGTTGCAGTTCGGTGGATTTAGGATTGCATCACTGCTTTTTGCAGATGATGTGGTTCTGATGGCATCATCAGTCTGTGACCTCCAACACTCACTGGATCAGTTTGCAGCTGAGTGTGAACCTGCTGGGATGAGGATCAGTACCTCTAAATGTGAGACCATGGTTCCAAGCAGGAAACCAGAGGATTGCCCAATCCAAGTAGGGAATGAGTCTTTAGCCCAAGTGAAGGAGTTCAAGTATCTCAGGGTCTTTTTCTTCGAGTGAAGGGAAGATGGACTCTGAAGAATTGGCGGAGAATTGGCGCTACTAGAGTGGTATGGTGCTCACTTTACAAAGTCATTGTTACTGAGAGAGAGCTGAAGGCAAGGCTCTCCATCTACTGGTCAATGTTTGTTCCTACTCTCACCAATGGAAAAGAAAGCTTGGTCATGACCAAAAGAACAAGATTGCAGATACAAGCAGCTGAAATGGGCTTTCTCAGGAGGATGTCTGCCGTCTCCCTCAGAGATAGGGTAAGAAGGTCAGTCATCTGTGAGGGACTCAAGAGGAGATTCACTGCTCCTTCAAGTTGAAAGGAGCAAGTTGAAGTGGTTTGGGCATCTAATAAGGATGCCAACTGGTCGCCTCCTAAATGAGGTGTTCCAGGCACATGCAACTGGGAGGAGACCATGGGGTAGGCCAAGAACCAGGTGGAAGAATTATATCTCCACACTGGTCTAGAAACACATTGAGATCCCCCCAGTCAGAGCTAGTTAATATGGCACGGGAAAGGAAAGTTTAGAGTTCCTGACTAAAATCTGGTACCTCCATGATCTGGCCCAGGGTAAACAGTTGATGATGGATGGATGGATGAATTATCCTTTAAATGTCTTGGATTTTTAGCTTGTTTTTTATTAGGCTGGTTGTTGCATATTCTTGAGATAGTCAGAAAACTTTCATGATCTGGGAAACGCTTTTTTAAAAAAGTTTCACTTTTTTTAGGTATCTTGAGCCACACAAAAAAACTCAAGTGGTTTCAGTAAAACAAATAGATAAAACCTGTCAATTTCAATTAAGTGGTAAAGAATAAAATGTATGGACAAAGACAAAAAATGTTTTTTGTTTTTTTTTAACATTTTGCCTGTCCTGTAGTAAAGAAGTGGATAAATCAATAAAATGAGAAGACCGATGTTCAAACAGAAAATTAAATCTTATTTAACATTGACACCAACAGGCCAAAACAAGGCCTTTAGGTGGCAAACACTTCACCCTTCGCAACCAACCTATATGACTATTATAGCAATTGAGATCACTAGTGAGACGATTAGATATTGCTATATGATGATCCAAAATACTTGTCTGAAGGTCAGATTCTTCATGAATTTTGACTAAAATGATTACATCACACAGATGGGATTCATGCATTACCTCCTCATAGCAATATAATTACAAATACCAAATTGCAAATACGTACCCCTTCAGTAGGGAACAAGTCCATTTCAGCCTCCTCCTCCTCTCCCACCTTAGAAACCACCTGGGCCAGACTGGCACTCAGGGCTGATAGTTTCTACAAGACAGCAGCAGGAGAGAATAAGACCATGAAAAAAAAGATAGTTTGTCTTGGGTAAAGAGAAAAGGGTAACATATATATAGCCATTTGCAAATTTTCATAATGCCAAATAAATGGTCTCACCTCCACATAGCTTTCAGAGTCCATAGCATAGTCATCTTCATCTGCTCCTATCAGTGCTGACTCTCCTTTACAGACCAACTGAAAAGGAGGTTTTAAGTATTACAGTATGGAGAAACTTGCTGAAAAAAGTGGCAAGAAATCTCAACCAGACACATACATTATGGATGAAAAAAATAAATACTGTGATATGGGAAGATGGGCTCCTATAGAACACAAACCCAGGGGGTACGGTACCTTTGGTGGGTAAACAAGGTTGAGGGACTGGTAGAGACGGAAGTTGATGAACCCCAGTAGCGTGGTGTATAACTCAGTGAAAGTTGCCATTACTCTATAGTCCACATCTGTTGGGTGCTGGAAGACCAAGACTTGAGCATCAGTATATATTCTTTAAAAACGGAGTTAAGAAAACCAGGATATGCATTTTTTACTTATTTAGGATAGTCAGGATTGGAAGTACCTTTATGGTGAATACTCATACTGTTAACAGACATTCTATTTATAGTCAACTGAAAAACAGTATTTATGATATTATTAATACATACATACATATCAAATTACTATAGTTTGACTTTTCTCGGTGCTCCTACAATTCCTGTGTCGCACTATGCGGCCAACAACTAACGTTACATATATGGGCCATGTGTATACATACATTGGCTAGTATTTACTGTGTAACCATTAAATTAGATTATCCATTTTTCTTATTAAATTTTATATGAGGAAAAAGGATGGGCTGCCCTTTGGATCAGCAAACCTTGGTCCTCTATCCATCCCCGATGCCCATGCCAAGCGCGAAACAAGAGTGACCACACCCTTGCAGTTTTAGCCAAATCTCTGGAATAATCTTCCCAAATCCATTAGATTTGGGGAATCTAAGTGGAATTTAACTTGCTTCTAAAACCCAACTTTTAAGGCAAGCCTTTTTTATAGACCTGTTGTGATTGGTTTTAGCTTGATCTGTTTCTTTCTGTATCATGTTTTATTTTCATTTTATTTATGTTATCTATTTATTCTATTCACAATTTTTCATGAATGTATTAAAGATATTTTGTAATAGTGCTATATAAATCAATTTTTACTTATTGTTAAAAAATGTGTCTTCAATTCTGGTGTCAACGTGGCTAGTTATTTTAGAACCAGGAGCAAATATTAGCATGCCACTGCCAGCTTTGATCCCACAGTAGCAAAAGTCATTCTTTAGTTACACAACCCACTGTATTTCCTTATGCTGCACTCACATCATGGGCAAACTGGTAGGGCACCATCCATGTAACCAGTTGTCCAAGGACCTCAGCTTGATAGTACATCCCTTTGATGGAGAGGAAAACCTAGCAGAGAAATAATCACATTAAGTGCATTCTAGAAGAAAATTAAGATACGCTGACTCCAGATAACTTGAACCATCGGAAACTTCAACCTTGGGCTAACCCAAACCAAAATTGATTTCCCTTAAATCTGTGTCATACATTTACAGTAATTTTATCCTCAGTAACTTGAACCAATGATAACTAAAAGCAAATTTTGTTTCCCTTTAGGTCATTTTCTATACAGTTGACTCCTAATAACTTGAACGCTCAGTAACAAATAATCACAGAAAGCGTTGTCGAGTGTGATGACAATCTTGCTACCGCTGATACCAACTTGCCAAGTGATAGTGACATTCTTGCAGTTTCAAGCAAATAACAAGCTTGAAGAAAGATGAAACTGAGGTGGTAACTGAGGAGCTGTCACAAAATGTGCTACAGACATTGTTTGTTTATTAAGAATCAAGTTGGGGATTCCCAGTCTAGCTTGGCAAAGATCTTGTGACACGCTGACAGGAACAGATTAGCAAAACAGAGCCAAGTACTAATGACGGACTATTCTCATAAGGACTGAATTGTTCTGCCATTGTTAGAGTCAACATAGCGGTCAGATTCCCTTTAGAAGTTTAGCAGTAACCGATGGTCACATTAATTTTTGGCTATCTCTTTACAACTTTAGTAGAAGCCTATCATCACAGTTCTTTGGCTACATTCCCTTTCTTTATTTAGTTGTAAAATAAGTATTGTCTTACTATTCAGCATTATTGACTCAATCTGTCCATTATCAATATATTTAAATTCAAATTTCAAATTCAAAAACAGCTTTATTGGCAGTTGTACATATTGTGATTTTTTTTGTTTGTTTGATTAAAGTACATGCTGTTGGGTAGAAATAAATCGTTTTAAGCAATCAGGAAGCAATACGCCGTTTAATGACGTGATTCCTGGTCCTTTCTCTTATATCTCCCAATAACTCAAACGCCTGATAACTCAAACCTTTCTCTATTTCCCCTGAAGGTTGTGGTGACATGTAAAAATAGGCCTCGTTCAGCCAATGGTATCTCTACCAATCTTCTCATTTTTTGTTACAGTAGGAGGACAGTCTAATTAAAACTGCACTTTGCAAAGTGGTGCTTCTTACCTTCCTGAGGGCACGAGATGTGATAATATAGTTCATCCATTCTACAGTAAGACGCCTACAAAGCTGGATGGTCTGGACATGACATTTCCCTGTTCGGGCAAAGGTGGAGAAGAGAAAGCACATTGACAGAGCGTCGTCCATATCACGGAGGGCATCGATGAAGGTGGGGTACCTGTCAAATAAAGAGTAAATAAAACTTGATATAATTCTAACAGCACAAAGAAAAATATACACACTTTGATGACAATAGCTAAATATCCTGCTGTAATAGGTTTGGATTGCTGTGTTTTGTTTTCACACTAAGGAATTTACAGCTCAATAAT
Organism: Regalecus glesne; assembly: GCA_900302585.1. NCBI lineage: Eukaryota > Metazoa > Chordata > Actinopteri > Lampriformes > Regalecidae > Regalecus > Regalecus glesne. The sequence continues at coordinate 2,486 of OMLC01095422.1, read as the reverse complement.
GCAATCTTTTGTTAACTGTTAAACACACTTCTTTTGACCCACCTCTCTTTGATGATGTTGTCCAACTTGTAGATTGGCTTGTTCTCTCTCAGTCTCTGCACACTCGTCCATTCTGATTTTCCATATGCCTTTCTTAGTTTGCGTACAAATACCTGATAAAGTAGAACACAAAAGCAATACAACATTGGACTTATATTTGATGGACACGTATACACACAGTATATCTCCCCACTAATAAAGCTTTGGATATAGTAGAGACAGAGAGCCTCATTCATCAATCGTTTGTATGTACAAATTTGTTCTTACACACTCATTGATTATTTTAGTACTGTAGTTTGTCTCAGAGATCTGTGCAGAACCTGGCTAACTAAATTTGGATATAAATTGGCTAACAATGTCGTCGCAAGCCTGGGTGAATCCTCATGGATGTAAGAGGTACACAATAGATGTTTGGGGAAGGAGTTATAAATAATCATCAGGCTTTGCTGCTGACTTTCAGACAATATTTAGAGCAATAAAATAAAATCAATGGGTGCATAAGAAGAAATTTGTATGTGTGAGCAATTGATGAATGAGATCCAGTGTTCCAAAATAGTCAATGCTGATTTACTCTACTCTCCGAGGAACCATCAGTGTATCGTGGTGGAGAGGTTTGAGTCTCTATGATCCCGGAGCTATGTTGTCTAGAGCTTTGTGCTCCTGTTGGGGTCTCCCGTGGCAAATTGGTCTCTGGTGAGGGACCAGACTAAGAATGGTTCAAGAAAACCCCATGAAAGATCCAAAAAGAAGTGATGATACCCTGCCCAGAGGAAGCCCGGAGCCCTCGTCTGGAGCTAGGCCCAGAAGGAGGGCCCGTCAGTGAGCACCTGGTGGCCAAGTTTACCACGGAGCCCGGCCGGGCTCAGCCCAAAAAAGCAACGTGGACACTTCTCCATCCTGTAGACCCACCACCTACAGGAAGAAACAGTGGGGTCGGGTGCACTGCCAGACAGGTAGCAGTGAAGGCAAAGGGTCGGACCAGAACCAAGCAACAGAAGCTAGCCTTAGGGATGTGGAATGTCACCTCCTGGGGCGGGGGTTAAGGTAAGGACCCAGAGCCTGTGCAGGAGGTGGAACGGTACCAACTAGATCTGGTGGGGCTCACCTCTACTCAGAGCATCGGATTTGGAACCAAGGTCTTAGATAGGGGTTGGACTTTATACTTCTCAGGAGTTGCCCAAGGTGAAAGATGCCGGGCAAGTGTAGGAATACTCACAAGTCCCTGGCTGAGGGCCAATATATTGGAATTTAACCCTGTGGATGAGAGTCATGTCCCTACGCTTTAGGATTATTGGAGGAAGAGCTCTGACTGTTGTCTGTGCCTATGCACCAAACAGCAAATCAGAGTATTCAACCTTCTTGGAGACCCTGGATGGAGTCCTGAATGGAGCTCCTGTAGGGGACTCTATCATTTTACTGGGAGACCTCAATGCACATGTGAGTAATGATGGAGACATTTGGAGGGGTGCGATTGGGAAGAAAGGCCTCGAACCCAAGTGATGCTTTATTGTTGGACTTTTGTGCCGGTCATAGATTATCCATAACCAACACCATGTTTGAACATAAGGATGCTCATAAGTGTACATGGTACCAGAGCACCTTAGAGCAAAAATAATAAGATAAATTTTGTAATTGTATCATGTGATTTAATGCCACTTATTTTGGAAACTTGAGTGAAGAGAGGAGCTGAGCTGTCAACTGACCACCATCTGGTGGTGAGTTGGGTCAGGTGGAGACGGAAGCCTCAGGACAGACCTGGTAAGCCCAAACGTATAGTGCATGTGAACTGGGAACGCTTGGAGGAGGACTCTGTCAAGAAGAACTTCAACTTTCACCTACAGCAGAGCTTTTCTGGCATCCCTGTAGAGGTTGGGGAAATTGAACCAGAGTGGGCTATGTTCAAAGCTTCCATTAATGAAGCTGCAACTGTGAGCTGTGGGCTCAAGGGGTGGTAACCCACGAACACCCTGGTGGACACCAGCAGTTACGGAAGCTGTCCGACTGAAAAAGGAGGCCTTCTGTGATAAGTTATCCCGGGAGACTCCAGAGACAGTTGCAAGGTACAAACAGGCCAGAAGGACGGCAGCCTCAGTAGTGAAAGAGGCAAAGCAGCGAGTGTGGGAGGAGTTTGGGGAAGCCATGGAGAAGGACTTTAGGTCAGCACCAAAGCGCTTCTGGAAAACCGTCCGGCACCTCAGGAGAGGAAAACGGGGAACTGTCCAAGCTGTTTATAGTAAGGATGGGACGCTGTTGAGCTCAACTGAGGAGGTAATGGGACGATGGAAGGAACACTTTGAGGAACTCCTGAACCCAACTAACCCACCCTCTAGGATAGAGACAGAGCTGGAGGATGATGGAGGATCAACATCAATTTCCCTGGAGGAGGTCACTGAGGTAGTCAAAAAACTCCACAGTGGCAAAGCCCCAGGGATTGATGAGATCCGTCC
>OMLC01095415.1:10054-25667 GCA_900302585.1 Regalecus glesne | reverse complement strand
AAGAATTTTTTTTGATACGACTATGTTAATGTTGACCTGATAATATTACTTACAAATATGGTCTAATATTCTCAAATGTACATTTGTCACTAATTGTCCTCATCAGGTGGAAAAATCCCGGTCTGCTACAGCCAGGGTGGTGGTATGGAGGGAGATAGGTGTGCTAAGGAGCTACACCATGGAGAGCACTTACAATGGCTGTGACCAGGGAATATACAAGGTGAGGAAATTCGTAAATGTACTGTATTCAGCACTTCTAAATTGTAACTCATACTATTGAGTGGGCAGGGCATATGTCAGATAAACCATTAAATGCTGTTTTAAACTGACAGTAATGTACCCACAGTTCAACCCGGCCAAAATCCAACTATAGCTATTGCTATGACGTGTCCTAAAGCTAACCTAACTTAAAGGGATGGTTTGATTTCTCAGGTATTTCCAGTGGTAGAGTGTGTGGATCGGTAACTGACGAGCTAGAGGCAGCGAGTTCAAACCCACCATGGTGATTAAGGAAAGGGCATCAGCCGGGGTTCAGCTAAAACAGTTGCGGTAGTGTCTGTAGAAAGGAAGGTGGCAGATGATCTTAAGGGCTATGAAGGTTTCATTTCCAAGGGGGGATTTTCTGAGCCAGCAGAAGGTCTATGGGTGCCAGTCACCATACTTAAAGATACTGGGGCCAAGCAGACCTTGCTCTGAAAAGGGGTGGTCGAACTGCCAAGTCACACTTTCACTGGGCAGTTTGCTGTAGTGAAAGGGGTAGGTTGTGGAGATGAGACGGTGTCTCTTCATCGCATCTACTTAAGATCAGAGTTAGTGTCTGATCTTGTAGCTGTAGCAGAAGTGCAGTCCCTTCCCTTAACTGAAATTGACCTGGTCATGGGAGATGATGTAGCTGGGAAAAAGTGCATGCCAAACATATCTGAGCAGCCATTGTATTCCCCTGAACTCATGCAGTTGGAAGAAGAGTATCCAGAGGTCTTAACTGCATATGTGGTTGCCCAGGCCAAAAGGGGAGCACAGGGAAGTTGAAGGACACAATTCTGACACAATTCTTGCTTTGGGTATAAAGAGATTGGATGGCCCTGACCCTCTTATCTTATACTCCCTAAAAGGGGACCAGAGGGTGTGTGGTAATTACAGAGGCATCACATTACTCAGCCTCTCTGGGAAGGTTTACTCTAAGGTGCTGGAAAGGAGGTTCTGGCCAATAGTTGAACCACAGATTGAGGAGGAACAATGTGGATTCTGTCCTGGTCGTGGAACAGACCAGCTCTTTATGCGTGCAAGGATCCTGGAGGGGGCCTGGGAGTATGCTCATCCAGTCTACATGTGTTTTGTAGATCTGGAGAAAGTTTATGTTTATATTGTGGGAAGTTTTTAGGGAGTATAAAATAAGAGGGTCACTGCTCAGGGCCATCATATATCTCTATGCCCAAAGCGAGAGTTGTGTCAGAGTTCTAGTAAGTCAGACTCTTTCCCAGTAGGGGTTGGTCTCCGCCAGGGCTGCTCCTTATCACGTATCCTGTTTGTGATCTTCATAGACAGGACCTCCAGGTGTAGTCATGGATGAGAGCGGGTTACAATTCGGTGAATTTAGGATTAAATCACTACTTTTTGCAGATGATGTGGTTCTGTTGACATCATCGGTCTTTGACCTCCAACACTCACTGGATCGGTTTGCAGCTGAGTGTGAAGCAGCTGGAATGATGATTAGTACCTCTAAATCTGAGGCCATGGTTCTAAGCAGGACACCAGAGGATTGTCCAATCCAAGTAGGGAATGAGTCCTTACACCAAGTAAGAGAATTCAAGTATCTGGGGGATTTGTTCTAAAGTGAGAGGAAGATGAAACATGAGTTGGACTGGAGAATTAGAGCTGCTGGAGCAGTATTACTCTCAGTTTACCAAACCATCATTACCAAGAGAGAGCTGAGCCAGAAGGCAGAGCTTTCAAAATACTGGTCAATGTTGGTTCCTACTCTCACCTGTGGCCATGAAAGCTGGGTCATGACTGAAAGAACAAGATCACGGATACAAGCAGCTTAGATGAGGTTTCTTAGGATGGTGTCTGGCATCTCCCTTTAGAGATAGGGTAAAAAGCTCAGACATACTTGAGGGACTCGGAGTAGAGCTGTTGGTCCTACAAATAGAAAGGAGCTAGTTGAGTTGGTTCGGGTATCTAGTAAGGATGCCACCTGATCACCTCCCAAAAGAGGTTTTTCAGGCACTTCCAGCTGGGAGAAGGCCACGGGGTAGACCGAGGACTAGATAGAGGGATTATATCTCCACACTGGCCTGGGAACACTTTGAGATCCCCCAATCGCAGCTAGTGGATGTTGCAAGGGAAAGGAAAGCTTGGAGGTCCCCGGCTGAAATCTGCTACCTCCGCGACGCGACACCGGCTATGCAGTTGACGATGGATGGATGACGGTAATAGTGCGAGGTTTGTTTTACATGTCCTGACAAGTCCCCATGTTATGGGTGGGGCATAGATGGAGCTTGATGAATAAAGGCTGGATGCCCTTCCTGACACCCTGCAGTAAGTTCAAACCCCCTACCCCAGGCTTGTCAGTTCCTGAAGTGTGTGCGTTATGACTGAGCTACCATAGCCCCATCACAGTATGACAGTGAGAGTAAATGTGAAACATATACCATTAGATGGAGTGGAAGAAAAAATTTATAAGCCTTTGGACTGCTTGAGTACCTTTTCTAACTTGACTCTATGCACTTGTTGTACCTCACTCTGGATAAGAGCGTCTGCTAAATGGAAAGGAAAGGAAAAGCTGTTGACAAAGAAGAGAGAAAAATGGTAATAAGAGTCTTGGCAATTGCAATTGTATTGCTACCATTAATCCCCAACCATTTACACACAGCATGAACATTGATTTTATTTTCCAGGCAAACACTCCGGATTTCTACATGTGAAGCTTTTTTACAATATAGATAACTGAACAGCTGTTAATTTCTCTCGCTCTCTCTCTCTCACACACACACACACTTGCCCTCTCATGGTAGCATACTGGGTCAATACAGTTCAATACACTAAGGATCTCGAGGGAAATTGGTACTGCAATGGAGACGTCAAACAGACACGGATACACACACACAGGTTCCCACAGCCATAGAACCGCACATGCATAGCCTCTTTTCCTTTCACATGCAGCCCTTTCCCACTTACAGTACCTGGAGAGGAGGAAACGGGGAGAGAGGAAGGGTGTAGGAGGAGAGAGAAGTTGGGTAGCCAAGGGGTGAATGAGATGATAGAAGAACAGCACGAAGATGGTGAGATGATATCGAGAGGTAAAAGGAGAGACGTAACAGTCAATAGCAAATAAATCGAGAGATGGAAGTTAATAGGAATTAAAGAGGATATTAAATATCCATGTCGGTAACCTTCACAAAACAACTGCTGCAACACTGTTCTCTGAGATTGGCAACTGTTGCCTGAAAAAAATTGTCACACTTTCCAATCTTATTACCATTTACGCATTGCCATACAATAGCTCCAACTCAGCAAATTAATTGGCTGAGAGATGGGGTGTAATGTTATATGATTCCACATCTAAGACACTGCAATCACTTAAATGGTCATTACATTATGAAGTGACAATAAAAATCTTGAATCCCATTAATATACAATGATACAAATACATTCCTAATCAAAATGATAAGCAAATATGGCATTGATTGTAGGTCAATCTGATGGAAAACTATGCTTTGGGTTTAATGCAAATTCATGTAGAAAATCCAAACGTATAGTATGCAATACCTTAAAGACTATCTTCCGTCAATTTCCTTTAGAAAAAGAAACACAAATGTAATCAAACTTTGCAGTAGTATGCATGTGTATTTCTGATTATGTCTGTATCCAGGGTTTGCAGACAGGCACCAGGGAATTGGAGGAGATGGGAGTGAAGTTTTGTCACAGTCTGCTGTCCTTGAGAAGAAACACAACGGCCCTCTATAGCAAGACTTTCATCAACCACATCAGCCCAGACCACAATGTCCTGGACCACAATTCATACAAGTAACTAGTTTTGTGTGGTATTTGTATGTCTTGCATGTGTAAGATTGTTTTTCTCTTCCTTGTCTTGTCATCTTCTTCTCATCTCAGTTTCTGAACCCCCCCCGACCACATATATGCAGATGATATTCATAAAAGCAATTATATGAAGATCTACGTTCCATCGACTCCTGATAACTCGAACTTGCAAAGCACTTTGAGTGGTCATCAGACAAAAAAAGCGCTATATAAGAACAAGGTTCCTCTTAACAGTGAGAGATGGATTTTTTTTATCCCAGAAAATCACTATATATGAATTTTTAAGATTTATTTGTTTTCTCATTGAGGAAAATAAGTATTGGACCCCTACAAACCAGCAAGAATTCTGGCTCCCACGGACGAGTTATGTGACCAGGAGTACTCCTAATTAAGTACTCATTACCTTTGTAAAATACACCTTTCCATAGAATTAATCAATTCATTAGATTTCAACCTCTCCACAATAGCCAAAACTTAAGAATTATATAGGGGCATCAGGGACAAAGTTGTAGCCTTGCAAAAGATTGGAATGGGCTACAAGACAATTGGCAAGTAGCTGGTGAGAAGGAGTCAACAATTGGTGTGAGAATTAGATAATGGAAGACACACCAATAGACCTTGAATCTCACTCCGTCTTGGACTTGACACAAGATTTCATCGCATGGAGTGAATCTGATCACGAGAAAAGTGAGGGAACAACCCAGAACTACATGGCATGTGCTTGTTGATGATCTCAAGGCACATGGGACCACAGTTAACAAGAGGACCATTGGTAACACATTATGCTGTACTGGATTGAAATCCCGTAGTGTGTGCAAGGTCCCCTGCTCAAGAAGATACATTTCCAGGCCCATCTGAAGTTTACTAATGAGCACCTGGATGATTCAGAGGAGGTTTGGGAGAAAGTGCTGTGGTCAGATGAGACAAAAATTGAGCTCTTTGTCATCAACTTGACCTGCCATGTTTGGAGGAAGAAAAAAGCTGACTTGGACCCTAAGAACACCATCCCCACCGTCATGCATGGTAGTGAAATTGTTATGCTTTGAGGCTGTTTCTATGCTAAGGGGACAGGACAACTCCACCGGATCAAGGGGAGGATGAATGTACCAGGAAATCTTGGGTGAGAACCTCCTTCCCTCAGCCAGGACACTGAAAATGGGTCATGGACAGGTGCTTCAGCATGACTATGATCTAAATCATATGGCTAAGGCAAAAAAGGAGTGGCACAAGAAGAACCACATTAAGCTAATTAAGTGGCCTAGTCATTCTTCTGACCTTAATCCTATTGAGAGTGTGTGGAGGGAGCTGAAACCTCGAGTTGCCAAGGGACAACCTACAAACCTCAAGGAATTGGAGAGGATCTGCAAAGAAGAGTGGACCAAAAATCCTTCCTAGGATCTGTGCAAACTGTGGTCAACTACAAAAAATGTTTGACCGTTTTCCTTGCAACAAGGGTTTCTCCACAATGTACTGAGTCATGTTTTGCTAGGTGATGAACTAGTTGTTTTCCTCAATAAAGCACAAATACATGCTTAATATTCATATAGATTGATTTTCAGGGATTTAAAAAAATTATCTGGGCGCCCACGGTTAAGTGAATGTAAAGTACTCTCACTTTGTTCTCCAACAGCCAAGCACTGTGCTTTCCCTGCGAGAACGTGATGTGTTGGTATAGATTTTGTACTACATTTGAATTTAAAAATAATATATAAATTAATTGCCCCCTTATCGGTCTCACAAGGAGAAATGTGGAATTCTCTGCATTTGATCAATCCTATTGTATAGGAACAGTTAACAGCCACCATGTGGCACCTGGGGAGCCATTAGGGGTTCAGTGTCTTACGCAAGCACAGCTCAACATACAGAACTGAGGATCAAGCCTGCAACCTTAAAAAAAAATCTGCAACCTTCTGATTACCAGAAAACTAGTCTACCCACTGAGCCATGCCACCCCCTATCATCACCAAATAACCAATAAAGAATTTTAGTCAATATACAACTACTATATGGTTTTTAAGGGTGGGGATACCTGCAGTCAATTAAGAGTGAAGCAGTCACTTGGATGAGAAATGAGACCTTTCCCCCTAATATTCTGTGATTTCCTTACCTTGGATTATGAATATTTATGTGCAATAATGATATTGATATGAATAAATACAATAAATTAGTACAATCATTATAATGGGTGATTCGTATCAGCCTTCTATAACGTTATACATCTAAATGGTAAATGGACTTGTTCTTGTATAGCACTTTTCAGCCTAGCGACCACTCAAAGCACTTTAAGATAGGATAAGGTAAGATATGACATTCCTTTATTAGTCCCACAAGGAGAAATGTGCTCAACTGCATACGGATGTCTTATTGGACATTGAAATGAAATGCTGAATGATCCAGTAGTCCAGTAGTTAGTCTTGGTGTGTATGTTGTCTACCGAGCACAGCGCTGGTTGTAGTCTGAGAGCTGCAGGAATGAGAGACCTATAATAACACTCCTTCAAATACTTTGAATGCAGTAACCTGTTGCTGAAGGAGCTTTCCAGTGCAGCAAGGAAGTCCTGCATGGGTCGGGATCCATTGTCTATCATAAATAACGGCTTGGCCATTATCCCCCTTTCTCCCCTCACCTCAAAAGTGCTGTAGGGGCCTCCCAGGACAGAGCTAACTTTGTTTATCAGTTAATAAAGAAAGGAAAGAAAGAAAGGATTCCCTTATCGGTCCCGCAAGGGGAAATTTGGATTTCTCTGCATTTTTGACCCAACCTATTGTATAGGAGCAGTGAGCTGCCAACATATGGCACTCGGGGCACAGTTCGGGGTTCAGTGTCTTGCTCAAGGACACGCGACATGGGGATCGATCCTGTAACCTTCTGATTGCCAGACGGCGCTCTACCCACTGAGCTATGCCGCCCCGAAAACTGAGTTTCTTCCGATCAGCAGCTTCAGCAGACAACTCCATAAATAATGGCTGGTGCCATCACATTGTCATAAAATGTCTTGAGGAGTACCCCTGCACTCCAAAGGATCTCAGCCTGCCCTTATGAAACCCTTTTGAGTGGTCAGTCCGGTTTAATGTTCAAATGAACACGCAGGTACTTCTTGTAAGATGTCACCATCTCAATGTCCTTCCCTTGGATGTTCACTAGTGTTGAAGGGGAGTGTGTGCATCTGAAAAAATCCACCACTATTTCTTTGGTTTTACTAACGTTGATCTGGAAGTGGATCCGCTGTCACCAGTCTGCAAAGTCCTGAATTAGCCCTCTGTACTCCCTGTCATCACCATATGTGATGATGCTGATGATTGCAGAGTCATCAGAGAACTTCTGTAGTTGGAAGGTGGATGAATTATGTGAAAGAGGAATAGAGCCGGGACCATTCCCTGTGAGGACCCCCACACTGCAAACAACCACACTTATGTGTCAACTCCGTTGAGTTATGTGTGTGCTTCACTTCACCTCCCCAATGTCCCTTAGAAATCCAAGAGGTGTAAACTGCCTGTCTTTCCCTATCCTGTCCCTACAAACTCTTTTAGTCTTATATACTTGTTTCTCTTTAACTCTCTTCTATTCTGTTATTCTTATCTCTTGACTATCCGTATCTCGCCGTTTATGACAGCTTCAACGGGGGGTTTGGGGGTCCTTAATTCCCCGGGCCTCCAACCTGAATTCCCAGCCTCTCGTCAGAGACTGGTAGGGGCTACCACTTCCAAGGACACACTTCCTCCCAGAGGAACTACACCATCACTAATTCTCACTTTCTTTCAAATTCTTTCTTACTCTTATTTCTTCCAACTCTTGTTTCTTCTTACTCTTATTTCTACTTATGTCTATATTTATCGACTCAGTTTTACTAAGATTTCAGGACACTTAATTTATAATAGTCAATATTTTAAGGCAGATCTTAGGCGTATAGTATGTTTACGCTGTCTTTGAATATATTACTGAATGTGAATGGCTTAAACTCTGCTATCAAGCAAACTCGTGTTCTGGAGTATCTCCATCGAAAGAGGATATACATTGCCCTGAGCCAAGAAACACACCTAAAACAATGTGATGTGTCACGATTTCAAAATAAACATTACAGACTAATCATATTATCATGGGTCCAAAATAGGACCAAGGGAGTATGGATCCTTTTTAACCGGAAAATGCCCTGCTTTTATCCATGTTGGCATATGCAATCATAAATTGGCATTAACATCCATATACTGCCCAAATGGGCCTGACAGAGATTTATTTTCCTACATTTTAAGCACATTATTAGAACAAGATGACTGTTCTTTAGTGGTGGGAGGCGATTTCAATGCAGTCCTTAATCCATTACTTGATAGATGTAATTCAGATGGTATAGCTAATGTTTCTTGTACTCTATTTTATTGAATGCATTAATCAAAGATTCAAATCTTGTTGATATCTGGCGCATGCAGAATGCTACTGCGAAGGATTTTACATTCTTCTCCAATAGACACAAGACATTTTCCCGGATATATTATATCTTTCTGAGTCCAAAACTGATTGCTGGACATACATCTATCACCATTTTACCAATGCTACTTTTTGATCATGCTCCATTATTATGTAACATTGATCTGCCAGATATTAAGACAAAGGCCCCCAGGTGGCATTTAAACTCATCTTTGCTAACTAATGCTAGATGTCTTAGTTCACTTAAAGAGCAACTAAGATATTTTTTTAGATATTACCACAAAGGATTTTCCCAATCCACACATCCTATGGGAAGCCACAAAGTGATCTATTCGTAGTTTCTTGCATTTCAGTCTCCTCAGCCCTCGCAAAACCCAAAACTTCCCAGATCACAAATCTTGAAAACAAATAAAATCATTTGAGAATGTACAAAAGCATAGCTTCTCAGAGGATCAATCTAAACTGCTGACATATTTGAAGCATGAATACAAGACACTGGCTGTATCAAAGGCAGAATTTATCCTGCACAGAACAAGACAAACATAGTACTTTGAGTCAGAGAGGCCTAGTCACTTGCTGGCTCTTATGCTTAAGGAATGTGAAACAAAAGCTCACATCCCAGCAAAAAATAAGCCTGATGGCAAAATTATAACAAATCTACAGGCCATCAATAACAGTTTTTATTTTATTTAATGAAAATCTATATAAATCAGAAAATGTTTATGATTATGCAAGCTGTAAACATTTTCTTGACAAATGGGAGCTTCTCTGCCTTGAACAAGCAGACCAAAATAATCGGGAAGCTGGGTTAGATCTGGGTGAGCTTTATAGAGCTTTGACATGTCTCAATAAAGGCAAATCACTGGGCTTGGATGGTCTTCCGTACGGAGCTCTATGTAGAACTTTGGGCCATGGTGGGCGTACTCATGCTTCATTCGTTCAATTTTGCGATCAACAGTGGAACCTTCCATAGAGATCATAAAACAGCAGTCATTACATTACTGTTGAAAAAGTGTAGATCCATTTGAATGCTCTAGTTTTAGACCAGTATCCCTACTTCCAGGTGATCTTAAGATATATGCCAAAGTACTTGCACTGCGCCTAGAAAACGTGATTCAATCTCTAGTCAATGAAGACCAAACTGGTTTCGTCAAGGGACGCTATGCATCTGATAACATGAGAAGGCTGTTGCACATTATAGATATGGCAGAGACACACTCAACTCCGTGTGCAGTGTTCTCACTTGACGCTGAGAAAGCCTTTGATAGGATAGAGTGGAAATACATGTGAGAAGTATTATGACGTGTTGGCTTCAAACATAGATTTATAGCAATGATCAAGGCACTTTACCACTCACCTTTGGCAAGTGTACTAACAGGGGACATAATATTATCTCCTTTTACCCTCCAGTGTGGCACAAGACAGGGATGTCCACTCGCACAACTGTTATTTTGCCTTTCTCTGGATCCTTTAGCACAAGCCATTAGAGAGTCGATGGCCTACCCCATGAAAATTAGTCATCAGAATCATATTAAATCTCTACATGCGGATGACATAATTTTATTCCTAGATAACTTTGACACCTCTATCCACCCTGTCATTTAGGAATTTGATTATTTCAGCATCCTGTCGGGCTACAAAATCAATTGGACGAAGTCTGCACTTATGCATCTAAATAGTATATGCACAAATGCTCCTATTCCCCCCTATATTCAGACCAAAAGTTCATTTTCATATATGGGCATTACAATATCTAAAGATATATGTAAAATTAACAGACAATTTCAACACGATGCTAAGTAAAATAAGATCAGACATTCATAGGTGGAGGAATCGAAAGATCTCTCTTCAGGGTAGAGTTAATACAGCTAAAATGAACATATTGCCCCGTCTCAAGTTCCTTTTCTTTATGTTACCACTCTGCCCCCCTCCAAATTATTTTAAAGACATCCACACCATGATTTCCAGTTTTATTTGGGAAGGAAGATGGCCTAGAATTCGTCAGACTACACTGCAGCAACCAAAACTGTTAGGGGGTTTGGCGGTACCAAACTTTGAACTTTACTATTGTTCTTTTCAAATCAGAGCTATCAGCATATGGGTTGACCCACAGTCTACCACTACATGGAAGTTGATTGAATCTGCTAAAATACTACCTACTGCAAGAGATTCTATTTTCTGGTGTATCAAACAGAACGATAAGAAATACATTTCGGCCTATTATTGCAAACTCGATACAGGTATGGAAGAAAGCAGAACGCTAGATGGCCACCCCCTCTAAATTCTGTCAGAACACACCACTATGGCATAACCCGAGGTTATTATGTGGTAAAAAGCATTTTAACAGTGAATATGTTGGGTGATATATATGACACTCAAGGTTTTTGTTCCATACAAAATTTGAGAAGAGGATTTTCTCTTTCTGCCTCCTCTTATTTTGTTCACTTTCAACTAAGATCTGCCTTAAAACATATGGAGTTCCCTGGAATTCTCCTCTACCAATACATCCCATGATACAATGGATTACACCATTATTGGGTAGATCCTCAGTCTCTTTAATATATAGTTCTCTGATACAGCACAGGGCTTTACCAATTGAATCCATATGGAACAGGGAGATGGGGAATATGAATATTACTTTAGGTTGCGAGACAATATAGGACAATTTAAGTGTGACTTCTAAGAACCTAGCTCATCAACTAATTCATTTCAAAACCATACACAGAGCTTACATCACCCCCCATAAAAGATTCCTCATGAAACTGCAAGTAAATAACAACTGTCATATGCAACACTACTACACCAGGAACATTCTTAACACACATTTTGGTATCATCCTGATATCTCTCAGTTTTGGAGTCATGTAAACTCGGCATTACAAGATATACTTGAAATTTTTTATGTTCCTAATCCTTTTTTTAAGATAAAAATTCTGATATCCAACTAAAGTAAATTCAGTAAAAGATGGAATTTGCAGGGTTTACCTCGGCAAAGAAAACCATTTTGAAAAACTGGTTTACCAGTTTTCATATGTGTATGAAATCATTCCGGATTCATAGCCTGGTAAACATTGTCAACCTGGAATATACAACTGCACGGCTAAATAAGGCGCGACCAGTGACTGTACAAGCTTGGAACTCTTTCTAATCCAAGATAATCTCTTGGGCTAGGGGCAAAAACAACTAGGCAGTTTTGGTTGTGATTTACTGTACCTGCTGAACTATGACTGCTGCTTTATGTACTGTCTTGTCAACCTCACCAACATTTTACTTTACTTTATTACCTTTCTCAGCTTGCGTTGCATTTAGATATGTCTGTAAACCCCCTCCCCCAGAAAAAACAATAAAGATGTTGATCACACAAAAAAATTAATCCATGAGACAAAACCGCTACCAAATCCAAATTCCTCCAAGACCCTCAACATATATGCCCACTCTATCTGATCAACAACTTTCTCTGCATCTAAGCAGAGGACCGCCACCTTTCTAATCTTTTTTGTAGTTGTGGTACATCATATTAATTAGTCTTCAAACATTAAAAAAGGAAAAACCTACCAGGAATGAAACCAGCTTGGTTAGCATGAATAATGGAGGCAATGTGTTTGTTTAACCTATTTGTCATCAATTTTGTGAAAATGTTCATATCAGTGTTGAGCAATGTAATTTGACAGTAAAATGAGGGTTCAGTCTCAAACCGCCCTTCCTTTGGATTAAGTGAGATGCTGGCATCGTATACGGAGCTAGGAAATGTTTGAGTTTCAAATTAGCATAACCCTTTTACCATTGGGAAAGAATTTTATAGCATCTAGAATTTCTTCAGCAGTGATGTCAGCATTAAGTGCTTCACAAACTGCGTCACTTAATTTGGGAAGGTTCAGATTCACCAGCCATGCAGTGGGGTCACCTTTGGCTTTGGATGTATACAGTTGTTGTCAGTATTCCCTAAAATGCTTGTTTATGTTGATAGGGTCAGTGATAATGTCCCCAGATTTTGATTTGATTTTTTGTATAATTCTGCTAGCATGCAAACCTCTCAGCGGTCGGGCTAATAGCTTCTGGGGCTTTTCTCCTGGTTTGAATTGTTTTTGTTTCACTTTAAACAGTTGTTCCTGTACCTTGGGTAATAGATGTATGCTTCAGTTTAAGAATCTTCTGTAATGTGATGGAATTAGAAGAAGATTGATAGGCATATTCTAGTTTTTCAATTTCTAAAAGGTGTTTTTTTTCTTTTCTAATTGAGTTTTCAAAAGAAATGATGTGTCTTCTAACCACAGCCTTAAAAGCTTCCCATAAGGTGGAGTCTGTAACCTCTAGATTTACATTTTTTTCCAAAAATTCTGAGATCCTTGAAGAAATGAACTGAGAAAACGAGTCAGAGGGAAGTGTAGGATGAAACTGCCAACTATAGCATTTTTTCTTATGGTTTAGGTCAAGTACCAATGATTTTGGAGAGTGATCAGAAATTGGAATATTGCGATATGTGGTGGGGGCGGCATGGCTCAGTGGGTTGAGCAGTTGCCTGGTGATCGGAAGGTTGCAGGTTTGATCCCGAGTCCTGCAGAGAAGCCTAATTGCTCCCCTAATTGCTCCCCTAATTGCTCTCCCCTGTGATAGATTGGATAGATTGGATTCCCTATTCCCCACTCAACTAGATGAGTGGACAACATTAAATTATTTAAGATTGTGGAGGCAGTAAAAGGCAACTAGTTTGTTTGGGCTGATCTATCCAGAAAATTATCAATCGCACAATTGAAGTCACCACCTACAATCACGTGTGTCTGAGAGATTAGGCAGGAAATTAAAACCCTTACTAAAAAATGGGTCATCAAAATTGGGACCGTATACATTTAAAAGTGTGACATGGTGTGAATAAATATGGCCCATCACCAAGATAGTATTGCCATTTGGATCACATATGGTAGAAAAATGTCTATATAGGATAGATTTTCTAATCAAGATAGCCACTCCACGAGATTGAAGAAAGACTAGGATGCATATCCAAGCACAGTGATGTGAGCGTGTGATGCCCTTGAAACACACTAATAACAGCAGAAAAAATAACAACACAACAAACGCACAATTAAGAACATGTCCCCCCTCCCCCCATCGCACTTTCCCAAACAAAGTAAGAGCATGTTCGCTTCAAGAGGCATGTTCGCTGGCATAGAGGCTGCCAGACCATAGGAAATGATAGTTTAGCTATGCTAACAAAAGACCCCTATGTTCTCTCCAAAACAATTAATATAATTTAAACAATGGTCATGAAAATATCCTGACCTGCGTGATAGCAGGAAGAGAAGTAACATACCAGAAAATATAGTCATCCAAACCACATGTAATGCTCAGGACAGTGTCCCTGCAAACAGCTTGGCTTCTTTTAGTGAAGAAAATATCCACTCCAAGTTGCCTAGAGTGACCTTAAGCTGGGCATGATAGATGAAACCAACTGGCGCCAGCCTCCTTGAGCCTGTTGCAAAGATCTTTGAAAACCTGATGCTGTTTGATTACCTCCACTGGAAAATCAGTGAAGAAATTGATCGTCTTATCCTTGCACCTCTCCGGAAATTGTTGGTGAGAAAGCTGTAGTATTTTCGCCTTCATTTGGAAATGATGGGTCCAAGCTATCATGACGCGCGGTTTTGCGTTTTCCTCTGATGATTGCTTCCCTCGGCAGTGTGCAAAATCCACCACAACCGTGCTGGAAGAATTGCTAGCACCTAGCTTCTCAAGGATAAATCTCTCCAGATACTCCACCAGACATCTTTTCTTGATCATTTCAGGTAGGCCACTTGTTTTCATATTCTGACACCAAGAGCAAGCCTCCAGGTCAATCACTTTTGAGCGGAGTGTGGGGTTTTCCTGTATTTTGATGCAAGCTTGCTCCATTTGTGAGAGGCGGTGGTCATAGCTGGTGTTAGCCTCCTCGATTTCTCCCATCTGGTTTCCGAGACTCACCAAAGATGCTTGAGTGGATGCTAAAGTTGCCTATAATGAGTTGAGTTGATCAGTCATCGTTTATTTCAGGCTCTCTTTTGCCAGAAGAATTCTGCTTAACTTTGCATCAGTGTCCTTGCTAGCCATTCGATCTGCCATGGTGTGTTCTGGTGCTCGTATCAGCTCTAGCTTTGGTGAAGTCTCGACTGGGCTTTATCCTGCTGTTTTCCACTATCTATCTTCGCTTTTCGCATCATCCCTCTTTTAGTAGTTGGTGAAAGTAACATGAGGTCGGTTAAACTCGTGAATTTTTAATTAAATACTGAATTATTTTTTAACATGGAGAGGAGCTCAGGAAAAACATGTCTACTCCGTCTAGCGCTCACTAGCGCCCCCTGAGATGGATGATTAACTTGGTCATTTATAATATCTCTAAGTTTCTGGCTGCTCTTCTCAACCTCTTGGTAAGCTGTGAAATCCATCATATTCAGAACATCATGGACTTTGTTAATAAAGTGAGGGACATTAGCATGGAGGATGACTAATCAATGGTCTTGTTTAATGTTAAGTCTCTCTTCATATGTGTCTCTGTTGATGAGGCCATTGAGGCAGTGAGAGAATACAAAATAACCTTTCCCTCAGAGATAGCACAACCCTTAACTCTGACCAGGTGTGTTTGATCCTGAAACTGAGTCTTTAATCTAAATACTTCTCATGCAAGGGTCAATACTACAAGCAGAAGCATGGGTGGCTACGGGTTCCCCAGTTTCACCTATAGTAGCCAATTTGTATATAGAGGAAGTATAGATGAAGGCGCTGGCATCATATCCAGGGATCCCCCTCGTTTATAGTTCAGGTGTGTGAATGACACCTGCGATAAAATTAAATCTAAGGACATCTTGATACATGTTCAATAATCCAGGTATGGGAATCACAAAAAGAGGTGAATCGGTTCAACTGGAACAGAAGTTTATTCAGAAATGTTTCGTCACTCAAACTAGTGACATCTTCAGTTTGAGCTGACCACAAGCCCCTTGTAAATGATACATCGATACCATACAACAATAGACTTAGTTCATCCGCAAGTTGTGTCATCAACTGCACATTCAGTGTCAATGAACACCAATCATTCATGGATTGGGGAATATTTGCAATCATGGCATTAAACTGATGTACTCTCAGGCCACCACCCCTATTCAATGATGGTCGTTACCTCT
>OMLC01095415.1:0-10034 GCA_900302585.1 Regalecus glesne | reverse complement strand
TAGCCAATTTGTATATAGAGGAAGTATAGATGAAGGCGCTGGCATCATATCCAGGGATCCCCCTCGTTTATAGTTCAGGTGTGTGAATGACACCTGCGATAAAATTAAATCTAAGGACATCTTGATACATGTTCAATAATCCAGGTATGGGAATCACAAAAAGGGGTGAATTGCTTCAACTGGATCAGAAGTTTATTCAGAAATGTTTCATCACTCAAACAGGTGACATCTTGAGTCTGGGGTGACTGCAGGCATTCTCCCCTTTTAGATTACATTACATTATAGGGATTTGCCAGACACTCTTATGCAGAGCAACGTACATCACGTGAGCAGTTAGGAGTTTAGTGTCTTGCTCAAGGACACCTCGACATGCTATATGCAGGACCGGGGATCAAGCCTGTAACCTTCTGATTGCCAGATGACCACTCTACTCTGAGCACTCTACTCTGACCACTCTGAGCTATGTACTTTTAACAGTACATGGATACCATAGAACAATAGGCTGGGTTCATATGCAAGTTGGGTGATCAACTGCACAAACAGTGGCAATGAACACCATTCACAATTGATTGGGTAATATTGGCAATCACGGTATTGTCAGACGCCGACAGATGTACTCTCACCACCCCTCACCTCAAGGATGTGAACATCATCATCCTTGAATCAGTTGCCATTAGCCTCTAGATAGGTATAGACCTGTGTTACACCATCCTCTTAGCTCGCGTCTAGTCTCCCCGATGTACAACTGAGACGTGATGTTTGGAAAATATCCGTCTCAAACTGTTCCTACACTCCCATCAAATATGGAATCACCACCGATCTGCGCTTAGGCTCCTCTTTCCCTCCGCTTGGCTGGAACACCGTTTGGGAGGCTTCCTGGCTTTTATAAACACCCAGTTAGAGTAAGCAGGGCCTCTTTGATATGGGATTTCTCTTCCTCCCCGGCCGCTGAGTCAGTACGGACGTTGTCAGCCCAGTGGTGGGAGTCAAACCGTAAATATTGATCCGTATGTGTGGGTTTACAGTACACACTTACAATCAAGCGTCCCCCAACACCAATCATACCCTTGCAATCCAGGAAAGCTAGAACGCCATTTTTGGCATCCTCCCTTGTGAATTTGATGTGGGTGTCCACTGAGTTAATGTGCTCAGTGAACTGTGGTACGTTCTGAGATTTATTTTTAAACCCAGGCGTTGTCCACATACCTGAACCATTAACTAGGAGGAATCCCTAGATATGAAGTCAGAGCCTTCATCTCTACTTCCTCCATATACAAGTTGGCCACTACAGGAGAAACAGGGGAAGCCATGGTCCTGCCTGTAGTATTTCCCCTTGTATGTGATGCATGTAGACTGAAGACACAGTTTTAGAAGTAAACACGCTTGGTCAGAGTTAAAGATGGTCCTGTCTCTAAGGGAGAGGTCTTCCTGTAATTTCATATTGACCATCTCAACTGCCTCATCAACAGGGGCACACGTGAAGAGAGACTTAACATCAAACGAGACCATCGTTTCATCCTCCTTTATATTAATATCTCCCACAGTCTTAACTACGTCCATAGTTTTCTGAATATGGTGGTTATTTTTACTCCCTACCAACGGATTGAGAACAGTTCCCAGAAACTTGGTGATATTGTAGCTGACAGAGTTAATCATGCATACAATCTGTCTGAAGGGCACATCCTGTTTATATATCTTATGTAAACCATAGAGACTAGGTGTAGCCTCCCCTGGGTACAGTCTATAGTACAAAGATAGGTCAATAGCATGTTCCTGTTGTCACCTGTTTGAGTGAGGAAAGTTTTCTGAATAAACTTCTGATCCAGTTGAACCGATTCACCTCTTTTTGTAATAACCTTACCTGGATTATTGAGCATGCATCAAGACACAGCCAATGATGTTTAGGATTAGGATGTAGTTGCTATCACAGCATTGTAAGATGATGACAGATGTACTCTTAGGGTACCCCCTAGTTAAAGGATGGCCATTATTTTGTCACATAGGAAATATCCTTGATTACCTGCAGAAACCAGCGCTCCTCCCCATCAAGGATGTACACATCCTCATCCCAAAAGAGTGACCAGATACATATTATGTCCCTATCTGTATGTATGTCTCTCTTTATTTGTCTTTCTCCCTCACCTTCCTCAACATGTTTCCTTATTGTTCACTTGTAATCAGATTACTGATGCTCATCTTATTTTTCAGCTGTCAACTGGATTCTGTCTCAGATCAAGGATTGCACTATGGAGACTAGTCCCTGGCTAGTTGGCATTTCTTGTTTCTTTGGTTGATTTTGTTATGTAATGGCTAATAGAAAAATAAGGGTAATTAACGTATCAAGTAATCATCAATTATTACTTTAATCACAATCATCATTGGTAAATATATTTTAACCTCCTTTTGCAGAGGCAAGAGTATTTCTATTCTTTTCTGTCAGTTTCAACTTTTAATAAGTAATATTTCACTTGTTGCAACATAGCAAATGTAATAATGAATTTACACCATAGTTAGTAACCAGGGTTATGTTCAGGGTTTACAGAATAGACCTTCATACTCTTCTGTTCTATATCATCCAAGCTTTCATAGTCTATTTTTCTACTTGAGTCTTGGCGTTCAGTCTACTGTCTTTGTGATGCAAAAAGATAATTCAAGGGTCCAGAGAAAAAAGTTATCAATCCCAATTGTCTCATCTCATTGATTCTATTGAATGTAAACTCCATTCCCACCCTCTTTTGTCTAATTTGGTCCCCTTTCCTCTTTTTTCCTCCACACCAATCTCCTGCCCCTCACACGTATACACAGTTGTTTTGAAGATGATGAGCCTCCTTGTGTAGAAGAAATAGAGTATTCCACTGACATCCAACTCAAACTAAATGCATCTGAGCTAGATTCAGAGGTCAATGGCAACATATCCAGTGAAGAGGAAGAACAGTTCAAAGAAGGACATATGGAGGGAAATCATGACAAGAGTAGCAGCAGTCAGTCGCGCCAGTCAACCCTGAAGTGTCAACTGTTCCCTCACCTCATTGAGCAGGGATCAATCAAAAAGGTAAATATCAAGAGGACCAATGGTGCGACTGCTGCCAATAGATCCCACCTCAGTTACAGGAATTCAAATGTTTAAATGTAAATGTTTTGGGTTTAGGGCTCATGAAAATCAAAATCCAATTTGGTTTAGTAATCACCTTGATCACTGCATAATGTAATGAGATTCTAAGTAAATGGCTGAAACCCCTTTTGTCCTTGTGATTCAGAAATGTTTGAGCAACGTTGATTTTCTCCAGTACAGTTCAAAAAGCGTCATGCTCAAATATATGTCCAGGTGCATGTTCTGTCTTTGGCATAACTTGTCATTTAAAGTTTTAGCTGGCTTTTATACTCACTACAAACTTATACTAGAACATAAAGTGTGATTAAAGGGCTAGTATTTCTTTGTCAATTGGCTATGCTCACCCAGTCATTTTGTATAATTTAATTTCATATTTTGCTTTAATCAAGGGCTAATTGGGCTATGATTTCAATATTTCTGCAGTGGTGTTTTATCCTCATTGATCCACCTAGTTAAACTAATGTGTTGGATTAATTTCACTGGTCTTCGGCAAAGCAGGTGAGAGAAGGAGTAGGGACATTAATTAAATTCAAAATGAAGATAGTATGATATTTGACACAGCACATTCCTTTAACTGGGAAGGAAATTGCAATATCCAATACTGGGTGAAAAGCAAGGTGGCTATAGGCTTTTGACATTAATTTTTCAATTAAGTAAGATTTCCTTTTTTAACCAGTGTACTGAAAACATTAGTACCATATAGATTATTTTTGGGGTTGAGGAAATATCAGAAAAAATGCTGTAAAGACATCACTGCGAAAAAGTTGCTTGTTTTTCATGACAAGATGTGAAGGTAGAATGAACCAATCTCAGATAACTGTATTTACACTGCACTACATGTTACAATGACCAGTCTCTATTTGGTTATAGCTCATTGAACATGTCAGTGAACATTTATGTGAAAGTTTTCACAGAGTGCATGCTGTAACATTGTTGATGCAGAAAATAAGAAATAAAAACATTTACCATCAATATTTTCTGTGTGAGAGGCCATTTTTTTGATGTTACAATCAGTCCCCACTTTATGGGGGTGTACATAGACTTGGATGGAGTTTAGGGGATAAAGGGCAGATGTCCTTCCTGACACCTTGCAGTGGATTTGAACTCGCTGCCTCTGGCTCGTCAGTTCCCGAAGTGAGCACATTAACCACTCGGGTACTGTAGCCCCTGTCAATACTTCCTCTGTACAAGTTGTCATTTCTGAAGATTTTGGATAGGTCTAAAAGACCAGGGTCCACGTAAGCTTTTTCCATATAGTGAGTCTCAAACAGATACTGTTTGATAAATAAATTTGGGCTGCTTGTTTTATCTCAAAAGCCATTAAGTAGTCCTTCAGCGAATTGTGTTGACTTAGAAAAATTTCAGAAAAATCAGCAGTTGCCATCAAAAGGGCTTTGTGTTGTCACCAAACTAAAAAGAAAAATGAAAAACATTGAAGAGATGAGAGGAGATTTCAAGAGTCATATATTTTAATCAATCATCACTTGAAAATTGTTGTAAACAAAGCACGTCATTGCAGATTTTCTGTTTTATGTATAAATATCTTCAGTTCTTTAACTTCAAATCAAGATTAATGATAGTCAATTTTTTTGATTGAGCTAATCAGAGGTAGTGTAATACAACACAGAAAAAGCTATATTTAATTTTAAAGTTAGATCTTGAAAAATAGTTTAATATTGTTATGTCTGCAAATTGTTTTTATAGCAATACTACTTCATTTTAAGTTCTTATTGTCCCAGTCACTTTTAGTCTCCATCATGTCATTGAAGCTCTTTGCTTTCAGTGTTGTGTTTCTTATGCATTAAAATTAGATTCAGGCCATTCCTCATCTGTGTGGAATTTCAGTGGTCCCCTTGACATAATTAAGCCTTAAAATATCTAGATGTTGCATAAGTGTGGGCTAGCCATTAGCTTGTGGGGAGTATTGGCCTTGAGAATACCCCCATAAGAAGGGTATGAGTCAGTAAAATACCTTCCAGGAAACCAGTTTGGGACAAAAATATGTTATATAAGGCTGCAAAAAGAGGTCAATCAATGTGGTCTGATGTGTATGACAATGAAATAAGAAATCTTATTGGGCCCCCCAAGATCTGGTAGGGCTGATGAGACCATCATAAAAAACCGGACATAAGGATATCCAGCGGACTCTTGATGACCTATCATTTTTGCCATGATCATCAACCCTGTTCTGATTTTCATCCCTGATCAGATAAACCTCCTTTGCTGCCTTGGAAAGAAACTTCATCAGCCAGCCTTATTTTTGACTCCTAGAGCTACATTTTTATCCACAGCTCATCAAAACCAGCCAACCCAATGAAAGGAGGTGATGAATCATCTTTAAGTGCCTTACAACACGTAGCATGCACCTTGATGTCCTGATGAGCATTGACATAGACTCCTTTCTCATGACATTGTGAAGGTTTATTGCCTGCTAAGGAAATACATTAGAAGTATGAATGAAAGATTTTTTATTTTCCAAAAAGTCCAAATTCTCTCTCTCCATTTCTACCCATAGATTAGTGGTTCCCAAACATTTTTGGTTTGTGACCCCATTTTAACATCATAAATTTCTGGCGGCCCCAGACATTCAAAATAGACTTATATTTGGCAATTTTTTTATGTGATACTTTGTTAAACTATGTTGCAAAATAAACATTAATTTTTGATGACATGTAAGCAATATAATGTATGCTATTATGGACGGAGTGAGAAAAACCAGGTGAGATTAGTGCAAAAATTGAGAATTTTATTTTCCCTGTTGTGGATATGTCAGTGAAGCTTCTATTTACAATACTGCAAAACTTCATCGTGAGCAAACAATAACTCAAACAATGAACCAAGAATTGTGGCTGGTCCCAGCCACGATGAAGATTTGAAAGATGAACAGTATCATAGCACTATGCTTCTGTTTCAGCTTCAGAGTTTGTCGTGTCTTTATGTAATATGATTGTCTCTCTCAACTCTGGGGTTGGCATTGCTCAGTGGGTAGAGCAGTCGCCTGGCAATCGGAAGGTTGCTGGTTCGATTCCCGGTCCTGCGTACAGCATGTCGAGGTGTCCTTGAGCAAGACACTTAACCCCTAACTGCTCCCCGAGGGCCATATGCTGGCAGCTCACTGCTCCTATACAATAGGTTGGGTCAAAAATGCAGAGAATAAATTTCCCCTGTTTGAATGAAGTCTGTTTTAAATGTCTGGGGTCACCAGAAATTTGTGATGTTAAAATGGGGTCACGAGCCTAAAAAGGTTGGGAACCACTGCCTTAATAGGACGTGATACATCACTGTGTTTAATGCCTTGTAAAATACAGAAATAAAACTAAAGTATCTGATTATCCGTATGTAGAGAAATCTATTGTATCGAGGATGAGCCTAATGGTATAGCTTATGTATATGTTAATCATGAACTGGGTTTGAGTCTAAATTATTATTTCGCTTGAGTCTTTTCTCAAGTGTCTGGTAATAATATCTTATAGTATACCTTTAGAATTGTTATAGGTCTAACTGTCTATCAGAAAATTTCTTCTTCTGGTTTGGGAAACAGTTTTATTATACCCCTGAATAGGGGTGGTGGCCTGAGAGTACATCTATCGGCGTCTTACAATGCCGTGATCGCAAACATTCCCCAATCCTCTGTGAATGGTGCCCATATTCACTGAATGTGCAGTTGATCACCCAACTTGCATGTGAAACCAACCTATTGTTGTGTGGTATCAAGGTACCGTTTATAAGGAGGGGCATGTTTGCCTTCAGCTCAGACTGAAGAAGTCACCTGGTGAGTGACGAAACGTTTCTAAATATTCTGATCCAGCTGAACAGATTCACCTCTTTTTGTGATAGGTAGAGTGTTTGCCTGGCCGTCAGAAGGTTACAGGATCGATCCCTGGTCCTGCATATAGCATGTCGAGGTGTCCTTGAGCAAGACACTGGACCCCTAAGTGCTCCCTGAGCACCACATGTTGGTAGCTCAGTGATCCTATAAAATAGGATGGGTTAAAATGCAGAGAAATCCAAATTTCCCCTTGTGGGATTGATAAGAGAATCATTATATTATTGTCTTGATGCATGCTCAATTATCCAGGTAGGGAAATCACAAAAAGAGGTGAATCTGTTCAACTGGATCAGAAGTTTATTGAGAAATGTTTCGTCACTCACCAGGTGACTTCTTCAGTCTGAGCTGAAGGTAAAAAATATCAACCTCCTTATAAACAGTACCTTGATGCCACACAACAATAGGCTGGTTTCATATGCAAGTTGGGTGATCAACTGCACATTCAGTGGCAATAAGCACCATTCACAAAGGATTGGAGAATGTTTGCGATCACAGCAATGTAAGACGCCCACAGATGTACACTCAGGCAGTTGATCACCCTAGGGAGCATAAACTGGGAGTCATCAGGACTCTATACCACCGGGCTGACAGCGTCCCAACTGACTCAGTGGCTGGGGAGGGAGAGAAGTAACATATCAAACAGGCCCTGGCAAAGTGTAGTTGCCCTAAATGGGAGTTGTGAACATAATGATCGTTAGATATCTCTTTATAAACAATACCTCCTCTACATTTGAGCAACTTTCAGTTAAATATAGTGTTCCCAGACATAATTGTTTTGGTTTTTGCAGATTCATAGTTACGTCCACAGTATGTACCCCTGATCCCCCCTTTAAGGTGAAACAGTCTTCTCTGCATCTAGTGATATGATGGCAGTGTCTATTTGAACCTCCTGGCTATCAAGGATATTGAGAAGCCTTCTCACATTATGGAATCCCTGTCTGTGCTGTATGAAACCATTTTGATCCTCACATTAGGAAAATTAACTTCTAATTTTCCTGTAATATCTTTACTCGGTATTTTGTGTCTGAGTTAAGGAGGCTCATTGGACGCATGTTTTCACATGTTGTATTGGTTTTCCCTTGTTTTGGTAATAATATGATTCATCACCAAAAAGAGGTTGATCAGTTCAAGTGGATCAGAAGTTTATTTGGAAACGTTTCGTCGCTCACCGGGTGACTTCAGTCTGAGCTGAAAACAAACATTCCCCCCTTATAAACAGTGCATTAATCAACTGCACATTCAGTGGCAATGAGCACCATTCACAAAGGATTGGGGAATAATTGCAATCACTGCATTGTAAGACGCCGACAGATGTACTCTCAGGCCACCACCCCTACTCAAAGACGGTCGTTCCCTCTTTACAAAAATGGCCTCCTTCATCCCCCTTTCAAACCAGTGTTCATATCTATCAAGGGTGTGAACATCATCATCCTTGAATGAGTGGCCACTAACCTGTAGATTGGTGTTGACCGCAGAGTCTTGGCCTGACGTGTTGGCTCTCCTATGCTGCGCCATCCTCTTAGGTAGCGTCTGTTTGGTCTCCCCGATGTACAAGTCACTGCAGTCCTACTGGCATTTAACAGCCTACACTACCCTAATTGTGCCGGGGGACCCGATCCTAGGGGTGGACCAACTTTTGCTGCACTGAGTTCAGGGGTTTGAAAGCAACGTGATGTTTTGAAAATACGCGTCTCAGCTGTTCCGACACTCCCGCCACATACGGAATCACTACCGGTCTGCGCTTTGGCTCCTCCTCTCCCGCCACTTGGCTGGAGCTCTGCCTGGGACACTTCCTGGCTTTAACAAACGCCCAGTTAGGGTAACCACACTTAACTAGGGCCTGTTTAATATGGGATTTATCTTCCTTCCCGGCCACTGAGTCACTGGGGACGTAGTCAGCCCGGTGGTACAACATCAACATGCTGAGAGCTTAGAAAATAATAAAGATATGAAAAGACAAGGGGGGATGATTCAGTCAATTTGTGCAAAGTGCAACGTCCATATCCTATCACAATCACAGGGGGAAGGGGATGATGATATGACAGGCAGTCCAAAAGAAAGAGGCAAGTTGATAGAGAGGGGTAATTATAAATCCAATCCAGGTTGACAGGGAAGTCCAAGATGGCAATCCAAAGGCAATCTAAGGTGTGGGAAAAGGGGGCTGTTTGGGGAAAACAAATACCAGTCAGGATTAAATACATGAAATCGAATAGATTCCCGCAAGGGGGAATTAGGAGTGAATTTGATTCCAGTGATTAATACATTCCCAGTCTTTTATGATGTCCCTGTTAATGAAATAATCAGAATTGAAGATTTTCAGTGTTACATTTCTGTTTTGATCAATATTATTCTGCTATCTTTCTGTAGTGTTAGTTGTTTTTTCTGAAGTTTGTATCAAATTTGAAATGACAGCCATTGGTTTTTGCTTGATTTTTTGAACATCTTGTCTCATGTGCCCTCTAGGGAGGGACACCAGAGAATTGTCGGCACATCACCATGTTAGTTACCAATTCATGTGAGTTACATACGGTTTACTTTACTTTTATTTTATTTTAAATTCTCTGATATATTAGCATACGTTCCCAATGGGATCTCCCCTGCTATCCTCTGCCAATCAGTGGATTTCCTCATGGAGATCAGTAGTGTCTATAATTCAGATATAGTTGATCTGAATTTCCCACAAAAGATTCGCAACTGCTCACTGAAACATTGACCTGAAGCCTTTGCGTCTGGCAGGTATAGTGTTGTTGCCATGATGTAAGCCGTTGTCCTGGACCTGAAGACCAGTAGCGATCCATTGGGGCCGGCCACTTCAACCATGGGTATTTGGGATACTGGACAGGGCTGCTGTTGACTTCAGTGAAAATGGGAGCAAAGGTAAAGGTTTCACCCCTGTCCGCCAGTTTGGCCATGCTGAGCCAAGTAAGGTAATTTAGGTAATTTGAGCAAAGTTGAATGATAATGAATATTTCTATCGCAACATATTTAGTATACCTCTACTTGTGTGGTTAGTATTTTTGTATACTAAACACACACACACTGTACCAACGAAAGCATTGGGACACTTACCATGACATTACATTCTAAAGATAT
>OMLC01095400.1:0-12350 GCA_900302585.1 Regalecus glesne | reverse complement strand
ACTTACACACACACATACACTACTCACCTTACCTACCATTCCCACGCTGGCCACCAGATGTCCTCAGACTTGACCTCCCTTCCCTAGCTACACACCTGATCCCATTTCTCATCAGTCCTGCAGTTACCCCTACTGCCCCGCCCACTTCCCCTGCCACTCATTCCTCAACCAGCCACTCACTACTAGTCCACATCTAATGTTCTTTGCCAGTTAAGCAGTCATGTGCTGTATGTCTTCTTATTTAATGTCGTTCTACGTACTAGAGACACGCTACCTGCCTTCATTGAACTTTACCTGTTTATTGGAATTTTTACTTTTGCTTGTGCCTTGTCAGATTTGTTTGCCCGGGCTGGCTTTTTTGGCTTCTTTTGAAAAGGCAAGACATCCTTTGGTTCTTCACACAAGCATCACATTCTTTATGGATGGTCACAAATCCAGGTAAGGAAATCGCACAAAAAATGTGAATCAGGATACAATGTTGTATCCTCCTCATTCCCCTACCAAGAGTCCTTATCTTCCTTCCTAGCGAGCTCCCTCTCTATTTCTACAGAGGTTGTCCAGCCACCCGACAACTCTTGACAATCAGACTTCCCTTCTTCCTATTATTAAATGCCAACAGTAGTCATTTTAAATGAATGCCACATTCCTACATTTGTATGAATTTAAATCTTTTTTATCTTCGTAACATAATTTCAGTAACATAATTTCCACTGGCCAACAGTTGGGAACAGCCGATTTTAACTGTTATGGTTATCTATAAGTAAAAACTGAGAATTAACCGAGTAACGGGTGAAAGCAAGGGTAAAAGGGCTAGGCAAGCAAAATAGGAAATGGATCAGTTTACCCATAAATCTATGTGAGAATATCATGCTTAAATTAAAACAATGCATTTTTGACTCTTACTGTGTAAGGTTTAACAAATTTAGCTTCATCATACCTGATGCCCTGACGCCGCCCATGAGCTTACCTGTACTCGACCTCGCTTCTCTGGGTGTTCTCCATCACCATAGCCATTATTGCTTCCTAAAGTAGTGGGCACAGCAGATGTCTTCAGGAACTTCTTCATAATTCCTCCCATCAGCTCTGACTGTATTTCTCTGTTGTGGTCATCCGCATCAAAATGTAAAGAACATATCCGCAGATTTGCCAGTACTCATGTCTGTGTGCTCTCGTCATATTTTGGGTTTTTTTATTGCTCGGAGCCATACATTACATCTTTCAACATTTGTTGGCAATCGATGGTAGCTTAAGTTTACTCCCTCCTCTCTGGTCTTTCTGTAATTGTTGCATCCAGACACAATACAGCGAAAATGCCTGTTTGTTGTCAATAAAACTTATTCAAATATATCACACTTCCGGTGTTTGGATCGAAGAGAGAACTCTCCACGTGCTGTACAACTTTGTAAACAGAGCTGGCTGGGCGGGTCAGTTTCGCAATGCATTCTGGTACATGAAGGCACTCTTGGTCTAATGCCTCCCCGCCAAGAATAGACCTTTGCCCCGGATTTCGTCACATATTTACTTGACTGCGCAGTGCATTCTAGGAGTTGTAATTAACCTTGATATCAGCTGTCTGTTTTTCTATGGTGGTGTTCTGAGCTCTAAAGTTATGTCAGTTTACAGCGAAACATCGACAGAATTAAGGGAAATCCCTCAACTTTGACCAACCAGCACATCCCTGGTATTTTTTTTCTAAACTCCTGCACTCAGACCAGTGTTATAGAATGACGGGAAAACACAGATTAATCACTGAATACTGTTGAGAATCCAATGCGGCCTAAAATGCTGCAAGCTAGTGGTTGGAGGAATCGGTTGCTGTGTGCCAGTGTTTTTGTGATGGCCTGAGAGACAAAGAAGTTTCATTTTACACCATTTATACAGCAATATTTGCATTCTAGATGTTCATTAATATGTGTTTTTTGTCAACTTAACACATTCACATGATCAAATCTGCTTCCCCATTTGAAAGAGCATCATCTTGTGTTAAAATAATGGGGTGGAAGAATCTAAAATGACAAAAAACGGTGCATGTATCAAGTTATTTGATAACTTTTCAGTCTCTATTTTCCTTTTGTTTTCACTCCTTTCATCACGGTCAAAAACAAATTCACACTGACCTGACCTGATCAATGGCTTTGTAGCTTAAAGTATGAATGATGGAAGATTGAGAATGGTGATAACTGGTAAAAGAATATATTTTGTATTGAATCATCTCAGCTTTGATCAAATTTGGATCACCAGAGAATTAGTGATTTAGTTTTTAAATTCATAACATTTCAAGCGACATCCTTTACCATCACTGAATCTTTGCCTTTTTCTCCTCTCATACAGATGTTGCCCGGCATGAGCACAGATGTTATTACACATGGTGGGGGAAGATTTATGGACTTGTGTGCCGGGCCGTTTACCACAAAGAGAGCCAGCTATAAGATAGAGGTCAGAAAGTAAGCAAATGGGAAGCAAACATACATCCTCCCTCTAACTACTGCACTAGATGCATCACTGTGACTTGTGGGCACTCGCATACTAAGATATACATGTACGCACACAGTACAGCAAAAATAGATAAATTTGTCATCTGGGTTTCGTTTTTGTATTTTGATTTATGAAGATAGTTTCTGTAATCGACCAACACAGATGAGTTTTTAAATCAAATATCAACACCAATAAGGGATTTAGATGATATTTCTTTCAGCAAACATGACACAGTATGACGAATGTTCATCAGCAATATGTACAAGAATTAAATACGAGTGGATAATCACTTCATGCTTTGACCAGACGAATCACTAAAATATGCAAAAAGTAAAATATTATGACCAATCCATTAAAACAGTTACATTAAGTTAGTACACCGCAGCATATCTCAACAGTATCTATCAAATTATTTTTTTTTAGAATGGAAGATTATTATTGTAATCCTATTCTGATATAGTATGATTTACGATTTTTAATAACTGACAATAATTGGACTTCATTCTGTGCAAGACAACCCGTACAATGGTCTTGTTGGCATCGATTTGGGTCATGAGCATTTTCTCCTCACACATGGGTCTTGAAGAGAAATCTTGCAGCTCCCCCGTGTGGTAAAATAATGTGGATGACAATCTCCACACACCACACAACTGCACTCACAATCACTGAAGTCTGGACCTCTCGGACACGGTTAAAATACAAAGGGTATACCACCGCGAGGTAGCGATCACGTGAGATGCAGCACAGAAGGCCATAGCCGACGTAAAAGCTGTTGAACATAACCACAGCCACTGAGCTGCAGAGACCATCTCCCACAGGCCAACGCAGAGCCATCTCTATCCACACAGGCAGGGAGATGGTGTAGAGCAAGTCAGAGATGGACAAGTTAACCAGGTACACTGCAACATTATTCCGTTTCCTCATCAGCAGCCAAGCCACATAGAGAGACCGACAATTGGCTGGAAATCCCACAATGAAGAAGAGAGAGTAGGCAGCTGGGTACATGTGCTGATCCACAAAGTCATTTTGTGCACATGAATTGGATAAATTAGTATTTTCTTGGTTGAGAGAAGTATTAAAGTCCATCCTTACTTGAAAGCAAGTTCTGCTGATTGGGATTTTGGAGAGATGTGAGTGTCCTACAGGGTTTGATCCAGTGACACAACATCATATTGTTGAGGTTGTGCTACATCCAAATCCTTCCCATTCCAATATGCTTTGAGTAAACGGATAAAGCAGTGAAGTAAAATCAGTGTGCATTTGGATTTTAGCTTTTGCTAAAAATGCTGGTTTGTTGATAATCTGAAGAGGAAGTGATAGCAGAAACTGCGTATTCCAGAGGAAAATTATGACTTGACACCATGAGACAAATATAAGAGATTCTCTGGAGGCTATCATTCAAATAAATGTTTAACATTGTCCAATGAATCCAACCATGTTGTAAACGCAGTACTGTACATTGTACATACTTTGGCATGCTCTCTCATGTCCATCTACCTCAGGCATGTGTTAAGTAACAAGTTAATATTTATTCCAACATCTCTGGTATCTGATATATTCAGATAATTTCTTGTCTCTGTCTTTTTGTTCTCTGTATGCACCATTTGAGGCTGATGCAAATGTAACTTCATTGCGATCACAATGACAATTAAGTTGAATCCGGATTATTCTCTGCACAACTGCACTTTATTTCCTCTTATTTTGCCTGTATACAGTCAGTCCTTGTGTGTATATGAAGGTTGTTGTGTTGTCATTTTAGGTGCAGTACACTCCGAGAGCTATGAAAACCGGAGTCGATTTCATGTGTGTGCAAACCTGCCCAAAAACCCGACTGATCCTGGTAAGTTTACAAAAGCATACTTTCAGAACTCTCCACAGTTTCCCACAGCTCTGTTCAGTTGATCACACCCCTGCATTTCACACATCGTGGATTGTCCATAACGGCACCATATGGCACGAATTCACTTTAGGAGTCTTCGGATCAGACAGAATGCCAAGTAGCAGCCCCTTATAAGGATTTCATGATAAAGCATTGTTTTTGAGATCAGTAGATTACAGTGTGGTTGGAATCTCTCGTGTGAGATAAAGAGGCAGGTACAGTGTGCAACATACACCGCATTACCCCACAGTTTTGGTCCCTCTGTTGACTTTAGAATAAATAAATACTATACACAATGCCCTTTCATACAACTGCTTTGCAAATTCCTGACACCAGTGTGATACAGGTTGCACTATTTGTATTCAAACCCTCATAATCCCAAAGGTCCAAAGGAATTTAAACTGTTGCAAAAAAAAGAAATATGGTAGCCCCAACATTTTAGTTATTTTATGTTGCAGTATCTGTCATATATCAGTTTTTTTAGTCACAGTGGCTCCCCCACTCTAAATGATAGCATCTGCTTTTCTAAGTGAAGTGTAAAACGTCATGTATTGTCTCACTTTTATCAAGACAAGTCCTGCTGTCCAGTAACCATTAATTGAGTTTAACATGGCCGTCAAATTTATTCTATACCTGGACTAATTTGTGACTTAGCAGTTGTCTTGAATAAGATAGCCATAAAAGCACGTCTAGCAGGACTGAAAATGTTCAACACGCTAGCACTGTTGCCTCACAGCAGGTTCGAACTCAAGGCCATCCCAGGTCCTTTCTGTGCAGAGTTTACATGTTCCACCTGTGTGTGTCTGGGTTTCCTGGAGGTGTTTCAGTTTCCCCATTGTCAAATAGAAATGCATGTTAGAGTTACTACTCCTACCTGTGCTCCTGAGCAAGGTAAGAGAGAACCGAACTGGCATTGGTCCCTGGTCCTGCACTTGCCTCACTGCTCCTATATAATAGGACTGGTTAAAGGCAGAGAACATATTTCCTTGTATATATGAGAAATGAGTATATATGCACAATGAGAAATGAAGTGTCTTCTTCTTCAGGACTTAGCTTAAAGCAAGGATAAACACAATGGAGGAGCCATTTTGTTTATTCACTCCACCAATATTGAATAAATACATGCGACGTACAATCATGTCTACACGCGTAGAAACCGTTGATGTGCTGTTCTACATATGTCTAGCTGCCCAGTGAGACCATGTGTTGCTGATTTCAGTCAAGAAAGGCCTCCAAAATTTCTCAACTTTCCTCCAAAAGAGCCTCAAACCATGTCGACTCTCATTCCCATGCAACTTTCCAGCTAATATGAATCAATCTATTATTGATGTCGACTGAAAGACTTTGCCTGTTTTTTTAATAGACACCAACAATACCCGTGTCTTCTATCGTCCCCCCCCCTGCTCACATTGGCTACATTCAAGTTCATTGGCTAATGGTTGACTCTTGTGCATCACTTCAGAGAAATGGGCCTGTTTGATGAGTCTATGTACCATAATGAAAAGCAGGTGGCTGTGTTTACCAAGAGCCTACATCACATTAAGGGGAAACGCCCCCCCCCCCATTTGTGCTTCCCTAGAGAAAGTGTTTTTGTTTTTTTACTGCTCTGGAGTTTAACTTTATGTATAGAACACAGAGGGTGGTTGCCTAGTAATTGGAAGAGTGGTGGTTCAATCCCCCCCCCCAGAAAGTGTGTTGAGGTGTCCTTGGCCAAGACACTGAAGCCCTGTGATGGAATGGTGAGCTGTCCTGGGTGTTTCCCCAACTTTTGTCAATGAGCGTGGGCTCATGCATGACTCCATGACCTAACATTAGATAAGCGGTTGATGATGGATGGATGGATGGATGGATGGACAGAATACAGAGGCACATTTCAACAGATTCAGTATTCTATCCCCAGGCACTTCAGCTGCCCACTGCTCCTACACTATAGGATGGGTTAGATGCAGAGAAAAAAATTCATGATGAGAATGACAAAAGCCCATTTCTACATGTCACCATAAGACCCCAGGTTGTGGGGTGGACACAGACAATGACCAAATGAAGTAGCATTCTTTTCCTCTCCTTTACTTTCCTTTTCTCCCTAACAAAGGTCATTCAGTGTGGGCCAACATCAAGTTGAACTAGGCTGAACAAGCTCATCAGGGTGTTGTCTATTGAGTTAATTAGCTGTAATGGTTCTGGTTATTAGATTTGGACTGGAGATGGCTAGGAAGCAGTCGTCAGCAGTGCACATGTGGCTGCCAAACAACTAATATAATACATCACTTCAGATATTTACTGGAGGTTTCATTTTCAGCACATACTCTCTCAAATTCAGGATGGCGTTTGTTTTGTCGATCTAAATATTAGGATTTGTGTCAGACAGGCATAGGATGGAGGTGGGGTCCCTGGACAGACTGATATTTTAAGAAAGGAAGACACCACCACCCAGGTGGAAGTCTCCTTTTCTGTATTACTGCAAAGAAAAAACACGTCCAAAATGTGAACATTGTTTGCCCCTAAATTCCAATTATCGATAAGATTATATGCAAGGAAGCCATTTTAAAAGCATTTTCATC
Source organism: Regalecus glesne (assembly GCA_900302585.1). Taxonomy (NCBI): domain Eukaryota; kingdom Metazoa; phylum Chordata; class Actinopteri; order Lampriformes; family Regalecidae; genus Regalecus; species Regalecus glesne. The sequence continues at coordinate 5,435 of OMLC01095400.1, read as the reverse complement.
ATAAAAGGAAGGCAAAAGCTGCTCCTCCAAATATGAGTTGTAGTTTATGTCCATACAACATGAGTAGCTGCCTTGGCATAGCATGGCATATGTTAAAACACGTTAAAAAAAATACAGGGATTGATTCACACATACATGCAAATGTAAGCTCTGTGTGTGGGAGGGCATCTGTCTCTGGACCGTGTGGTATCCAAAGATAAGCTCCTGAAAAACATCAGGGTTTCAAAAGTACACAGTGGTAGATGGAGAGCAGGAAATGGAAAGAACACATTTCATCATCCAGTGTCAGTAATGTGACCACACACACGCAAATATGCACAGGCACATCTCTCCCAACACAAGTAGCCAGGTGCACATGACCCTTTTCCCCCCTCTTGCAGACATTACATTCATTGTTTCTCTGAATCCATTAGTCCATTACTTCTGCAAGTGTGGCTACCACACAATGAGGGGCAGTTTAATCTTTAATCAATGCAAGTGCATCATCAGAATAATATGTGTTTGCTTTTCCTGTGCGCAAAGAAAGATGCAAAAAAAGATAGTGTAAGTATGATTTTAGCAATATTTTTTTAGGGACAGTCCATATTTATGAACATTTAGAATGTAAATATGCTAGACTATCACCTGTTGTCCCAAGAAGTTTGGGGTTCCGTGTCTCGCTCAAGGATGTGTCGACATGTTTTCTTAAGGAACTGGGAATCGAACCACCAATTTTCTGATAACCAGATGGCCGTCTTACCTCCTGAGCTATGGAATCCCCATATTCCATGTGCATCGTGACTCAAACTGAAAGCACTTTATCCAAAATCTGTATACTGCAAGTGGTCGTGAGTGTCTATGAATCAAAGCACACTTGATTAATTAGCCTTGAAAGGTAACCAACAAAAGATAAAGACAAATATAGAAAATGAAGCCAAGCATCCTGTGAAGTCAGCTCTGAGGAATGCCCTGAACCACATTCATACTGGATTTTCGACTGTCGGAGAGGGTCACAGATTGGATTAGGTCTGTCCTGTTGACGAAGGTCGATATGACCGAACGCTGGTATATGGTCATGTCTGACCCCCGCCGATGGCGCCCATCACTCCTGCAGATGGCTTTAACTTTCCTCCTGAAGTACTGCCCAGAGAACACGTAAAGCACCGGGTTGAGGGCACTGTTGAGGAACGCCACATAAACCGAAACCTGGTGTCCTGTGTCCAGGATGTGGAACCACTCCTTTTCATGGAGAACATTCATATCGCAGAGCGTGTCGAGGAAGGTGAAGAGTTGAAACGGGCTCCAACACAGGATAAACAGCAGTGTCACGGCATACACCAAGGCTATGGCCTTCCTGTCTGTAGCCTCTTGAGAATAGACACTTTTACCCCTCTTCCTCAGGGTCTGGATTATGCTGCTGCTACAGAAAGCAATGACCAGGACGGGTAAAACAAAGCCCGCCACATTCATGGAGATCTGATGGGTCAACTTCCACGGCCAATCAAAGTCAAGTATGCAGGATAGTGTCTCGTGGTCCTCGAGGAACTTCACCTTCCTATGAAGCATGGTTGGCAGGCTCATCAAAAGCCCGAAGAACCACAAGACGACACAGATTACCTTGGTGTAAACCGTTCGTCGCAGATGCAAGACCTTCATGGTCTTCACTATGGCGAGGTAGCGGTCAATGCTAATCATCGCCAGTATGTAGATACTGGTGTAGAAATTGACAATGATGAAGGAGTTGACCAGCTTGCACAGGACGTCTCCATACGGCCAATTGAAGTGGTTGTAGATGTACGCCGCCCAAAAAGGAAGGCAGACTAGAAGCATGAAGTCAGCCAGCGCCAAGTTGCTCAGGTATATCTCTGGTGTGTTCAGACGATCCCTGTGGATTAGGAACACCAGCAGGACAAAGCTATTACCCAGAAGGCCGAGCACACACAGGGTGGAGATGTATGGAGGGATAATGGCTGTGATAAGGTCCCAGTCGGTGGAGAACAGAAACTCTGTTGGGGTGGGTGTGAGGGAGGCGGTGTTATTTTCAAACCAGAGTGTCGTTTTCGTCACACGCTCGGTTGGCTCCATGGTCTAAACAAAGGAGGCATAGTGCACAACAGATTGATGTGGCGATCTTTACGTACCTCACGGTGCATCCTCACCAATAGTTTATTTCAACTTTACTTCTTCAAGCTATTTTCCAAGTTAAATCAGGGATTTTAAGTTATTATTCCTTTATTTGGTTTAAAAAAAATTACATGGCTACTGAACATATTTCTCAAATGATTCTTGCTTAGTGTCCCGTGTGCTATAATTCCAACATTCCCTTTACTCTTTGTGGCATAACCCTCGTGTCGAGGATGAAGCTGACAGACATGTTCACTGAATATATCTCTTTCTAAGCTATTTGTCTCCTAAATTCTATATTGATTCAGCTGCAGTGTTCAATTTGGTCATTTTCAACAACACCATGTTGTATTTTGTAGTCTTGTGCGTTCCGTCAGAATCTCAACAGAGAGGTACATAGAATATTCAACAGCCTCTTACCTTATGATGAGTAACTGTTAAATGGACTTGTTCTTCCAGAGCAATTTTCTAGTCTAGCAGAAGCCTCCTCTCACTTTCAGGTGGTGAGAAACAACAGTGGAGTGTAGTCCTTTGCATCTGTTGAGGAGTAACTGCAGCCAGCTATGAAGGAGACCCAGACCAGAGAATTGGTGTTTACATGGAGAAGCCTCATTCCTCCACACCCCTGACCTAAAGAGGTTCAATATATCAACTTGTTCATGACAGGGCAGGAGCTGGCTACTTTATACATGCTGGAGACGGATTCTCAAATCCAGCGAATACCGCATCCAAACAAAGAACATGCCTCAGCAGGGGAGTGCTCTGGAGAGTGAATGTGATGGATACCAGTTTGTTGATACAAATTTAATATGGAGGTCGTTTTTGCCATCATGGTATATACATAGACACAGTGAATAATACAAGTATTTTGGTCTTGAGGTGACAGGACAAAAATCCAAAAGCATGTTTGCGGAGACAGTACTGTTTAAAGATTCATCTTTTTGGATCCTTGCATGCCTTGTACAGGAATGTAGAAAGACACAAGGAAGTGAGAGGGGAGAGGGAGCAAGTGTGACATGCAGTAAAGGGTGTTCGCCACATTTGACTTGAGGATGTGGCACAATGTCCACTAGTGAGGGCTTTACCAGCCATGTGTCCCCACCAAGAGTACTTCTATGTGGATGACGTGTTTCTAGGCCCTGATGTTGGGAGGTCTGACTTTAATCATCCGTGAAGTTTGATTTAAGTAGGTTAGGGTTCGGTGCACATTGAGAAATGATAAGGCGGGCATCGTGGGTTTGATCCCACCACGGGGTGTCAGGGAGGGCATCTGCCCTTAATCCCCCATGCTCCATTCCATCTAGGTCCTTATCCACCCCCACAGCGTGGGGACTAATTGTGACATGTAAAATAGATGTCTCACACAAAGCTGCATGTGAGCGAACCATTTCCACCCGGGGGTGTAATGTGTCCAGGCAGCTGTTGTGTTGTGGTTATGCGGCCATTTATATTTCAACTTGGCTGCCGAGCAGCCAGGAAGCACTTTGGATGCTCCCCATGACATCACCTGAGGGAGACGGACAGCATGTCTGACACGACCTTGAAGCAAACGGCAAAAGCAAGCCATCTATTAAGGAAGGACGCAATTCAGAATATTTCCATCCAGCTGCTGACGCGTTTAGAAGTGTTTTTGTAAATTGGACTCAGTTCGAAGAGTGGCTTGTCCTCTCAAGTCCTACAAACAATCTTATCTTATTACCACATGCCAAAGACGCTCCGTCCCGTTTGTCGACCGTTCCCTTCGTACTCGACGTGTGTTTTGGAAATGGGCACTTAAGTGATGGATTATTTCACTCGGGTTACATTCCCTCAAGTTTTGGTTTATTCTGGATTTAAGCAACATTTAATCATTTCAATAATCAATACCAAAAACAAGGTAAAGGGCTGATATTATATATATAATACATATATTATATATATATATATATATATATATATATTATATTATACATATATTATATATAATAGTATATGCATATATAATATATGTACATTTTGTGTGTGTATGTATGTATAGAGAGAGAGAGAGAGAGAGAGAGAGAGACTTGACATTCTAAGCAGTGTTTCTTTATAAATCAGTATTCCAATGCTAACACACAGACACGTTGTCGGCATCCCTTCGAATACAGACACATGCCTATTGATAAGAGAATGCATCAGTTATGGCTCAACACCATCAAGGTGCTCTCCTGGGGTAGGCTCGCATCCTCTTGGTTACGATCAGTGTATTTGATGGTTGAGTTGAGACTACCGCACGTTTGACAAGACTTACTGCATTTTCCACTGCACATCATTGGTTTAAACACTTCCCTGGCCCGCTGCTTAAAGTGTTCTCCCACAATCACGTACAGAAAAGGGTTCAGAGAACTGTTGCTGTAGCCGAGGTAGGTCGCTAACTGATTGCCGATCTCCAGCACGTCCATCCACATGCATCCAGAAATGACCTGGTAATAATCCAGGGTATCCAGCAATACAAGAATCTGATAGGGCAGCCAGCAGAGAACGAAGACCGCCAGAACGACAAGCACCAAGTAGGCTGCCTTCCTCTCCCTCCTTGCTTCTGTGCCCCCTCCCCTGCTTCTTCTCACCACCTGGCTCGCCTGAAGGGCTTTGATGATTTGGTAGCTGCAGAAGGTCTCGATGGGAACGGGGATGAGGAAGCCCACTATGTTGACGGTCAGGTTGTAGCGTAGCCTCCAGCCATCATGGGGGTAGATAATGTAGCAGGCGTCCACCCCCAGGTGAGGGAGGTAACGCACAGAACGGAAGAGGAGGCCGGGGAGGCCGAGCATGACCCCTACCACCCAGATCCCGAGGCAGATCCCACGGGCCCAGGTTGTCCGTCTCCCCATGCTACGAGACAGTGGCCTGGTTAAAGCCAAGTACCTGTCCATGCTCACTAGCATGAGGAACAGCATGCTGCAGTAGTAGTTCATCCCAATGATGGTATTGACGAGCTGGCACATGGGCTCCCCAAACATCCACTGGAACTTGTGGTTCACCGTTGCCACCCAGAAGGGCAGGCAGGAGACCATGAGAAGGTCAGCGGCTGCCAAATTACTCAGGTAGATGTCTGCGATGGTACCGTGTTGTCTCTTCAGGCAGAGGACAAGAAGCACAAAGGCGTTTCCCACCACTCCGAGGAGACAGACAATGGACATGTATGCAGGCTGCATGGTGTAGACCCAGTCCCAGGCTTCGGTGTGATTACAGACCTCTTCAGCCGATGAGTTAAAGATCATCCTGTGAGAGCTTGATGGGAGCCAAGAGAGACTGAAGAAGAAGGAGCGAGAGAGCGAAAGAGATAACAGGAGTGAACAAAGGACAGAAAG
>OMLC01095363.1:0-17088 GCA_900302585.1 Regalecus glesne | reverse complement strand
TTTCCTGGGATGAGTTTCATGAGTAAAGCTTGTAAGCTGTGTTCTTGATTCTTGAAAAGTTCTGAAAACCACCACAGAGAAATTTCATAGATGGAGGAAGACAGTGATAGAGCGAGTGTGCACCTCGGGAACTGATGAGCCAGAGGCTGCGGGTTCAAGCCCACCACGTGGCTTCAGGAAGGACATCCAACCTCAGTCCCCCCAGTTCCACTAATTCTGTGTTGTAGGGGCTCGTGGTGACGTGAAATCAGACCTCTGGATGACCGAGTTACTCAGATGTGAACTTGAGTCCTCTGCACCCATGTTCACAGGGAGCATAGTGATTGGTTCGTCAGCACTTTGACAGCAAGAGGTCCATTTTTACATGTCACAATTAGTCATGCGCCTTAAAGCCAGGCATCGCTGGTTTGAACCCACTGCGGTAGGGTATTCGGCCTCAATACCCCCAAGCTCCATCTAGGTCTGTGTCCAGCCCCACAACACGGGGACTGATGGTGACATGTAAAAGTGAGCCTGGAGCACTTGGACATCATGGATGTCAGTGATTGAGATGGGAATGTGTCAGGACTCAGGATGGAGCTGCAGCCATGGCAGTCAAGTCTGCTCATGGCACAGCTGCCACTACCAGCTCTTACCCCAGTCAGTAGAAAGCACATGTCCACTGAAGCTCTTGAGATGTTCAATCTCTGAATCTGGAACATTCCTGATCCAGAACAGGTCAGAGTGCAGAGGCCAGTCCAACAGCACATGACATGGGACCCGCCTGGCGTCAGGTCGGCTGACCTGTTCTCATCCTGAGTGTTTTGGGTTGATTCCCCTGTAGTGACGGAGGATTCACAGCCAACGCTGAGGCTCACAGGGACGCTCAGGAGGGACGAAGATGTTTTCAGCTTTGTCCCAGAAAGCCAATGAGCCACAAACTGCACTTGTTGGTGATCCAAATATATATTTTTTGCTCCTTTCTTTCTGAACAGGAAACCAACCCTCAGCTCGGCTGTACACTTTAAGAGGTTATCGGCCCTCAATTACCAGATGAAGGGAAGTGAGGTTGTTTTGAATATTGGTTCGTTATGCAAACAGTGTTCTGACGAGTATTTTGTTCTTGTGCAGATGTTTTTTTAATCAACCCTGTCAACTTCCTCATTAAAGTCCATCACTGTTCTGAGACACCGACTTCACCCCGCCTGCCCTTTATATGAGCCATGGAGGCCTGCAGATAGTGGCCATGTGGCTTTCCACACACATGGAGCGTGACTCCAGTGTCACGGCTCTCGGGTACGTCACATGGACGACAACACAACTGTCCTCAGGTAGCCACATCTCACCGGTCTCACCTTATGCCTAGGTGTCTGAAGACTGTTGTGTTGTCAGTCTGTGGTAAACCCACACAGAGCCAGGAAACTGGAGCAGAAACATCCCGTGTGGCACGGCCTGATCCATGATCACTAATCCACCTATGGGAATCACAAAGAGGTGAATCAGTTCATCCGGATCAGAGGTTTATTCAGAGATGTCTCCTCCAGGAGACATGTGTCATCATGTGACAATGCTGTGATTGATCCTATTCCCCAGTCCTCTGTGAATAGTCCTCATGACCACTGAATGTCCAGCCAATGAGCAGCTCTCATATGAACCCAGCCTTTAGTGGTGTGGTATCACTGTGTTGTTGATCAGGGTGGGGATGCTGCAGTCAGCTCAGACTCAACATGTCTCCTGGAGGAGAGAGGACATGTCTCTCAATAGAACTTCATATCCACATGAACTAATTCACCTTTGTTGTGATCCCTTGTGTGAGCAAACCTACACACGCCAATGAATCTGATGAGGGGAAAGAGGGCCTTGCAGGGGACCTGTTGTTCCGTGCCCGCCCCTGCTATGGCCAGCAGGGGGCGGGCACGGGCGGCTGGCTCTGTCGCTGCACTGGAGGAAACAAAGCTCCCATTGTACTGGGAGAATATTTCTTTATCATCCAACCAACCATCCATCCATCATCAACCACTTATCCAACTCGGGTCTCGGGGGAACTGGAGCCTATCTCCGTTCTCATTGGGTGAGAGGCGGGGTACACCCTGTATAGGTCGCCAGTCTATCACAGGACAGAGCAGTTAGGGGAACAGTGTCTTGCTCAAGGACACCTCGACACGCTTCCCTGCAGGACCGGGGATCGAACCTGCAACCTTCTGATCACCAGGTGACCACTCTACCCACTGAGCCATGCCGCACCTTTTATTTATGTCATTGTGAATTCATGCAATGGAAGATGTCCTTTGTATTTACGCCATCCAGCTCTGTAGGAGCAGTTTCAGCCTCAGGGAGCAGCTTCAGCCTCAGGGAGCAGCTTCAGTGTCTTGCTCAAGGGCACTTCAACACCTTTCATGCAGGAGCCAAGCATTGAACCACCAGTCCTCTGATTGGCAGATGATCGCCCCTCCCCCTGAGCTGCCCCCACAAATAAGAACATGTGCAGGTAAAGAGGTGTCTTCCCGGTTCTCCCCACCAGGTGGCGGAGAACACACAGGAAGGTTTTGAGGGCCTCGGCAGTCTCCTCACCACCGTGTTGACTGCTCAGGTGTTGCCATGCTGTGTGTTAGGTTCTCTCAAAGCAGGCAACTTGGGCTTCGTGTTAAATTCAATACATGATATAAGGAGAAGAAGTCACACGTGTCCAATCCCAAAGCTCCTGGCTGGTGTCCGGCTTGAGGTGACGGCTCAGCTCAGAGAAGATGCAGCAGAACAGAACATTAAAAATCAGGAGCAGACTGACGACCTGAGGACTCCCGTTTGTCTCTGAAATCACCATGGAGTCCTGCAGGACGCCGCCTCCCGGCTGATCCCATGTAAACCTATGGCCGGAGGGATGAGCCTGTCGGTGATGTGCAGCAGGGTCGGTGTGTCTTGAGGCTCTCTTGGTAGAAGTGAACACAGGACGCTCACTTCCCTGTGGAGTCACCTGCTGCCTGGTCCTCATGCAAAATGCACATTTAGTGCATAAACGCTGGGTAAGTAGCTCGATGCATAAAAACACCAACTCCAAACACCCCAGCCTGAAGACGCTGAAGCCCTAACGGCTCCCCGGCCACCGTGGCTGCTGTACTATAGGGCCGGTTGAATGCAGAGGATACGTTTTGTTGCATATATGTACGATGGCAAATCAATAAAGCTGGACGAACGGGACTGGCTCCATCATGATGCCTGGGTTACGGGGCAACGGGAAAGCCACCCCCCTCTGTGGTGGCGCCATCTGGTGGCGAGTGTGTCTAGTCAAAGCACTCAGCACACGGCATAGCTGATGAAAGAAGGTCTATTTCTCCGTCAACCATTCAGCCAACAGGACGATTCTGATTGTCGTCCTAGGTTAAAGCTTGATGTCTTTAGAGTCAGGATATCTGGCTTCATTCCACAGTCTGTCACCTGTTCTTCACCCGGAAGTTTGCAACTTAAAGGCTTTAATTGGAGGAACATTTCGTCACTCATATGTGACAGAGTCAGTCATGCTGTTCAATTCTTGTCTTACAATAACACAAACTATTTTCTAATAGTCATAGTCTGACATTATATTCAAATTAAACAAGCGGAACGTTGAGAGTTGGCCTTGGTCCCCCGGTTTATTCGGTCCCCGCTCACCCTACATTGGCTCCACCCTCACCGGCGGCCATTTTAGGATTACGTTGGAGAGACTGTCAAGTACCGTTAGCATCAGCTAATTGGAAGAGTTTTATATAATTGTAACTCGCCAGGTTTTTTGTGTGTTTTCAGAGGCTTTGTGTAACTTTTTTCGCATTGAGTTTCGACGATTGTGTCCGAAAAAAATAAACGGAGTCGGTCTCTAAGGGACATATCCGACCTCGGCTCTCTTCTTAAACACACCGCAGCACAAGGTAGGGGTCAGCGGTCACATACAGGTGACATATTTTCTTAAAGCTGATGCCCTCATATGAATGGATTCATTTTTTACGTGTTATCAAACTTAAACTAGTAAACTTCTCCCTCAGGTCAGTCCCAATGCTGCGTTCAAGATGATGGTGAACTCGGTCAACTTGAGAACTTCCAGTTTGAAAAAAGGTCCGTTCGGCTGTGAAGACAACATGGCTGCCTGCGGTAAGGCGTCCTTACTCTGTCGTTTTCTTCACAAGAGGCGCATAAACCCGTTATTTGAGCGGCTTGGTGTAGTTTACCAAGACCACCCTAGTAAGGCTAGTTCAGGGAGTGTGTCCGGGGTCACTGTAGTGGTCCCCGCCACTGGCCTGCCTTCTGACGGCATCAAACATCCCCCCACGGAGACCCCCTGCTGACCAAACCAGTGTGAGGATGTGGCACAGATGGAAGGAAGGGGGGTTCAGGTCACTCCATCCGATTAGAGGTTGTTAACCTTTATGTTCATGGCACAAATTAGTCTCAACTGGTCTACCCTAGATCAGCATCAGGCTTGCAAGCTTCATGGCTGATATATATTTTTGTGAACTTGGTAAGAAATTCCGTTTCATCGCCACCCATGCAGTTTACAGCTCTGAAAAAAACATTTGGGTGGTTAGAACCTCTTCAAAAGTCAAAACACACAAGTAAAAGCAATCCTGGTGGTAGTTTAAGAACAACAAGTTGTGATCAGAGGTTATCTTTGATTTTAATGGGACAATACTTACAGCATATACACAGTGTTTCATTGAAACAATAGTGTAACACTAACGGGAAGTCCCCTCTTTGCTCCTGAGGTCACAAGGTGGCTGGCGAAGACGCCAGTCAAGATGTGCATAAATTTACAAGCAACATGGCTGCTGTTACTGCCGTTACAGATGTCATTCAGGGGCCAAGCAAGGAAACATGGCGCTGAGTGCACACGGTCTACTGCCGAACAATGGGCAGATTTCCACATTGAATATGGGGCTTCACAGAATCAACACAGTGGGACAACTCAATCAACGGTGGTGGAAGACAGGAGCTTCTATCACCGCTGTAATGGCAAAACTCAAGAGAAGACAGGAATTCATTTGTGGTTCATTTTTCCTTTTCCTTACAGTTTCAATGCGTGAAATCATGAAATAGCCAAAATGAAAATGAAAAAAAAGGGCCAAAGCATACATATATTTACAGTTGAACACAATAGATATATACATATATATACACATACAGTAATATATAAATATAGTAAAATAGATTAAATTACATTGATATCAACGTCTTCCATAAATAGTTGTTGTACGATAAGAGTTTGGATGATGTGTGAGTTTAGTGTTGGAAGCACAGTGCACCTGATGGGGAGACGGCCGAGGTTCAGCTCGTCGCCGTTCAGGCTCTCCAGGTTATTACCCAATGTGTACGTTCACAAAGCACAAACCTGTGCGACCAACTAGTTAAATAAAAACACTCAAACTGTGACAGATAGTGTCCTTAAGCTCTACAATGGAGATGATATCGTAACGTTACTCAACATTTGTTTGGTTTGTGTGCGATCTTCTCTGCCATGAGGATACCCTAAAATCCCTCCTTTCGTTCGGCTTCTTTTTTTCTGTTGTTGCACGATTAACATGTACACGACAACCACAGCATGTGGTCAAATTCAATGTATTCTCCCATAAAGAAAAAATGCTTTGTCCCCCCCCTTTAAGGAGGAGGAACCCAGGGCTAAGATGGCTGCCAGGCCTTTTTTTGAGCGGTAGCATCGCAATTTCATCCTAAGATGATCTTCTACAGGTTGGAAAGGAAGAGTTCAGGTTTAAAGTTTAGTTTCTCCTCCCCCTGCAGGAAATGTACTGCAGCTCTGTGAGTTGGTTCAACAAGGCAGGGTTCATCCACTTCAGGCTAGAACACTTTTTTACAAGTAAAGCTTGCACTAGAAGGAAGGTCACAAAGCCTCGGTAGGAATACTGATAGGCAGATGTGAACACATCCTGACCTGTGAAACTGACAAGGTTTTTTTTTCTTCCCACGTGTGCTGAGCAGTAAGTGCTTTTTCAATATACAAAGACATTTTACAAATATGAACTTTTGGCAACATAAGAAAAAAAACTGTTGGAAGGAACTCGGTTTTCCTTGAGAAGAATTCATGTTCAAGTCGACTGCCTCGAGTTCATATCGGTTTCAGGAGGTTCAAGTTTTTCGTTTTGTTTTTTGTGTTCTTTTGTAAGGCTCGCTCAAGACTCTTCATATTGCAGCTGATCAGCCAAAAGTCGAAGGTACCACACACAACCGTACCTGACTGTAAGCTGCATTTTGAACTCTGACGAAGTCGTCCTTGTTTGAGGCACCTTCAAAATGTTTCTTTGTAACTGTACCATTACTACAAAGTAAAACGACAGAGGGGAAAAAGCCTAAGAGTAGGAAAATAAAACAAATACAACAAAAAACATGAATAACAAGAAAAGAAGTCAAATGCCATCCTTGTGGCCTAAAAGAATACTGTACAAAGTCAGGATACATTCTCTTGGAATGGCATGGTCTTCTACTCAGGAGTTAGAAGCTGAGCATAAGGTCAGTCAGTCAGTCAGTCTGCTTTTTTCTTTTGCTCCTCTATTATGCTGTTTAGTGTCCGTCTTCCGGACTGCTGTGGTCGGCAGCAGCAGCCGCATTGTGGATCCAGTCAAGGATGATGAGGCTCATACTGCCAATCATGACCAAGATACCGCTGATCAGAAAGATGGTGGCCTGCGGGGAGGGAGGGATTTGTGTTACTTACATTGAAAGTCATTTTTATCCAGAACTCAACTGTAGCTAACCACAGTTGTCAGTAAACTCATTCTCATTATTACTATTATTATTATTATAAGGTTGTTTGCGTTGTTGAATTATTGAGTATTTTGTCAAACAAATTTATATTATCGACTATTCCCTTCCAAACATATCGTGTGGAACATTATCATCTTTGTGAGTACTTAAAGGAAAAAATAGAACATTCTTCTCCGTGCAGGTTCTTCTTCATGTGTGCTATAATTAGAGCCGTTATGAAGGTTGTTCTCTTACCCCGATCTTCTGCATAGACTTCATGGACTCCTTCTTCACCAGTCGGATGTAGAAGGCAGACGGCAAGATGAAGATTAGCATGGCTGCAGCCGAGGCACCTGAATGAGGCAAGACATTTTGAATTTTAGATAATATTAAGTCTGTATTCACAACAGCAGTTCAACAGATTGTGCCTTAACAACAACACAATAACTGTAGTACGTAGTTCATAATCCACATCACATCTTTAGTGTATCACAAAATGTTCATAGCATGGAAAAATTTAGCGTGCTAAAAATGCCAGGATTTATGTTGGTTTTGCTGAAAATCTAGTATGATTCAACTGGATGTGTGTCTTAATGGATAGTAACCATTCAGCATGTTGTACTTTAAGTATATGTTATATATTCTTTCAGTATGTGCTACATAGCGGAATATTCAGACCCAGTGTCTCTGCTTTCAATTCTGGCTCTGACATTAACACACACACACTTCCACCCTCTCCATGTACCAAATATCCTGATTGCCTTCCCTGTGAGTATTCCCTTGACTTGAGACCTCCTCACACTTTAACTCATACACCCGTCTCCATCTCAGTAAGCTACTCGAACAGCCGCGCTAGTGAAAGCTGCAGCGGTGAAGCTTCACATGCAAGCATCCTCCGAGGTCAAATACTACTGCGATTAAATCACCAGTATCACCATGGTTATCGGTATCACAATCGGGCCCCATGTTAACAAGTTAACCAGAACCAGCAATGTACAGGGTAGCAGCGTTAAATGCCACTTTTCAAATCTGCTTGTGTGTACACAAACACGCAACACTCACCGATGAAGCCAAAGATGTCTCGGATCGTTGGGACAAAGATGACCAGGCAGTTGGTGCTGGCCAACAGAACCATGGTGATGATGGTATGACGGATCCAGCTGAACTCTTTGGAGGCGCACAGGAGCTGGTTGATTGAGGTCCGAATCTACAGAGAGAGAAAGGTTAAAATCCTTTTAGAGGACTGCCTCATTGGAATGAGAAAAAAACCTTTACATTTAAACAACATGTTGTTAAACAGTTTGGAACAGTGTTTTGTCATGGGGCCCTTCAGAGAGTTGAGATGGTATACTAGGAGAACCAAAACTCACAACAGAGCTCTGAGCCCATGAAGATAGACATGACCTTGGAACTTTGCTATTGTGCATGCGTGTCACTTACAGGGAACAGCACCACAGGGACTGTCAGGGTGACAGCGGTGAGCACAGCCAGACGCACGATCAGCAGGATGATGTCGAACTTGTAGATTTTGGCGTAAGTGTGCAGCAGTTCGGACTCCACATGCGCTGAAATGGGAAGTGAAAGAGATGTCACTAACGGTAACCATTACATTCATGATGCAGAGCTGAGACGGAGGCTGTGAATGACACGAACGCCTATGAAAAGTAAAACTGAAGTGTCTTTTGCACTCTAATGGCTATTTGCAGTAAACCCATTAAACCAACCCATAGCATAGCTCAGGAGGTATATAGGTAGGTCTAGAAATCGAAAGATTGATGATTTGATCCCTGGCCCCTGCAGAAAGCATGCGATACAATGCACCTCTAACTACTCAAGGCCAAAGATGGAATGGCAACCTGTCAAGGGTGTTTCCCTACTTTTCACCTAATGAGTGCTCGGATAGGCTCCAGCGTGACTCAGTGACCCAACTTCAGATAAGCAGTTGATGATGGATGGATGGACTTAAATATCATCCCATTTTCATTCCCTAAGGTAGCATTCTTCCGCTCGTCTGTCACCCCGCAGCATTTAAAAAAAAGACTTGAATATCTGAGGTCTAGACCAAACTTTCCTTCGTTGCGTTTCTTTATTTCAGGTTTGAGTTTTACCCCATCATGGTGGTGAAGAAGCCTAGGTTCGCTAGCATGGCCTTGCCTATCCAGTCTGTCTTGCACACATGGGCACGCGCTCGCGCACACACACACACACACACACACACACACACACACACACACACATGCTCTCTGGTGTCCCTGCCATTCCAAATTGCCCATTCCATTGTATGTTGGCACACACTGGTTGTGCTGGGGAGCACTTTTTTTGCAGCTTTTCATGGCGTGTGGATGCATTGAGGTCCCCTCCTTAATTTGGATGCTGAACTTCCTCCAGAGCCACCATTGTGTCCCGATCTCAATCATTAGTCAAAAGTGGAGACAGGTGGACAGTGGAGTCTGTACTGATGAGCTTTCCTGGTTTGAAGACATACATTGTTTGACCTGAAACTTTTCTCAGCTTTTCCTATGGTGCGGTGTGTTTCCCTCAAACTTCGCTAGGTGAAACTTTTCACAACTGCTATCCGCTTTCATTGGCAGGTATGACATTATGGCATGCAGTACATTTGGTTTAGTTCTTAGTTTTACTTCAGGTTTTACGGGTTTTTGCTGGCATGTCATTGAGGAAGGGAAGAGACTCACTGTTGAAGGTCAGGTATCCGAAGAGGGCGGCCAGCAGGTACATAATGAACATAGTCAGGAAGGAGACGTTGGCCACACCTTGCATCTTCCTGTGGGAGCGGCTGCAAATGGAAGAAATTCCTTTGTTATCGCCAGAAAAAAATTCTTCTGAAACTACTAACGAGAAGTTTCTCATCTCTTTTCATCAAACCCCCCAATATGATTTGGAGGTGCACATGTTTGTGAATCATCACATGTATTTAGGAACATTTGCACATTTGTATCAGTGGCACATACATGTGCCTGTAGCATGATGGTGTGCATCCATATCATGTCTGTATGTGTTGGTATATGTGTCTGGGTGCATATTGGTGTCCACACACACACACATGGCTGTGGTGACATGCTGACCAAGAGAACTAATTGTTCACTTCCCATCTAAAATTCCCAGACCTTCACGTATACCTTTGTTTGGAGACAATCAATGTTATTCCGGTAACCTGCGAGTGATTACACTGTTTTGGGTCATCAGCGGACATGATGTATGTCTACATGTGTGTGAAGGTGTGTCACTTACTCTTTAAGCTCCTCATACATAGGCAGGATGGCCGGGTGGCACACAAAAGCAAAGGTCAGAATGGGTACAGCGTAGACCGTCTGAAAACACAAAACGTCAAACTCGATTTAAAAACCCTCAGCGACAAAACCGGGACTGCAGACTGCAGTTAGCTATTAGCATTAGCTGTCATTACTATTATCAGTCCATAGAAATGCTAACAGCCCAAGATTTCACACCATACCAGACATAACATTGATAGATAAAAGCCCTCTCTCACACAACAAAGCCAGATGTAAAACTAGTCGTGGTAACTTTGAAGGTCAGCGTTTTACTTTAATACTAACCTGTTCCAGAGGTTTGTATTCTCACCTGTGAGTTGAAGACGAAGTATTTTGGTGTGCAGGCATCCTCGTAGTCCACAGCAGTGACGTTGTGTTGGAAGACAGTGATGTTCAGGACTCGGATCAATGTCTCGTTCATTGAGTTCATGCTCATGACCATAGAGCAGGGAATCTGGAACTTCTTGTAGATCACCTGGAAGACCAACAAATAGTTTTCAATTGATTTTCACCTTTTTCTGTCTTTATATTTAAGTCTACCATAAATAAACCAGAGACAAAGATGGGGATTTAAGGTGCTGCGATGCCTCAGTGGTGAAGTGTGCGTGTCACGAAATGACAAGCCAGGCGTTACAGGTTTGAACCCACTGCAGAGCATCTGGGTTTAATCTTTAGATCTGTATACATACTAATAATAATAAGGATTCCCTTATCAGTCCCGCAAGGGGAAATTTGGATTTCTCTGCATTTTTGACCCAACCTATCGTAGAGGAGCAGTGAGCTGCCAACATATGGCGCTTGGGGAGCAGTTAGGGGTTCAGTGTCTTGCTCAAGGACACCTCAACATGCTGTATGCAGGACCGGGAATTGAACCTGCAACCTTCTGATTGCTATAAGACCGCTCTACCCACTGAGCTATGCTGCCCCACATCCCAACATAGTGGGAACTAATCATGACACAAAATGGTTCTTTTGGACAAGGACGGGATTTTTGGATGCTTGACATGAGACTGCAGATAGAAGTCGTCAAAATGGGTTTTCTCAGGAGGGTGTCTGGTGTCTCCGGAGGAGGAGAGGTTCAGTCATCATGAGTCAACATTTTCTACAACACTGATACTGGGAGTATTTCGCTGGTGGCATGGGGAAAAGAGTCTCACTGGAACAAGCGCTTGTTCTCCTGAAGGGATCCAACATGACTGAGCGAGTTGAACAGATGGGCGAACTAATGTGTATGGTCGGGATTTGTTTGCTCCCATGGCAACGAGGAGGAAGGAAACCCACAGCTCAACAAAATGAAAAGCCAGTAGTGCCTAAACTCACCACAATCAGGAAGAAGACCATACAGAGGAGAGAGAAACCACTGGTGTAACCAAGATAGCCTGGGGAAGAAGGCAGAAACAAACAAATAAATAAACCCAGTGGACCACCTCAGATGCACATCCTGTTCAAGCGGAGCTGGTTATTCTCCGTCTAGACCTGGCTGGAGAATTTGTGTTGGTGCGACTTGAGAAGTCTGTTGACCGTTATAAACCCAGACTCTGTAGAGACTGTTTTGCAACTGGTTCTGTTTATTCTACAAAGTTTAAGTAACAATGGTAATAATTTGAATGCTTCTTTATTGGTGCTTGCTCGCTGTTCAAATAGGAATAAAAGGAAAGGCCCACTGTGGTTTCCATGTGTGTGGGTGTGTGTGTTTTTTCTTTTCTCTCTGAATCACTTCAACTTTTACAAGTTTCCCACACAGGGCAGTTTGTTACAAACCCCACCCGCAGCAAATATTTACACAGGGGTCCGATTTCACAGAGCCAAAACACACGTTACATTCTCACACATGTATTCATACTTACCCAGGTTCCTGAGGAGAGATAGGGGCAGAATAATGACCACTGAGACGATCAGAACCAGATAGTCTCCATTCGTGTACCATTCTCTGGAAAAAAAGAAAAGAAAAAGATAACGCGTGTCAGTTATCTATGCATGCTTACGTTGGTCTCCCTCTCCACCAGTGTCTGTGGGCCATGCATGTTTCTTCTACTGTCACTTTAGCGTTTCTCCATCTCTGTACTCAAAGGAACAAGCATGATGTCATCATCAAACCAGATGATGACATCATCAGCCGACAGAAGTACCGTCATTCAGGTATTGGGTCATCTTCCTTTACAAGCTGTCTTCACGCCACTCTTGTATAATTGGTAGCCAGGCTGGGGTTACAGTCTGATTGGGAGGGTGTTATTCAGAGATGATCAAATCTTTCCAGCTTCCCTTCAGGCATGGCTTTTCTTTTTAAATCTCCACTTATCAGCATCTGGACCCAAGCCACTGGGAATGCATCAGCCAGGCTGGGTGGGGGAGTTGAAGCCAGTCTGAGCGACATGACCACAAACATGCACTGAAATAGTGCTGGGAAAGCTGGCAGAACCACATCAATGTTTGATGGTGAAGGTGACGTCAGAGTGAGATCACCCCGCTCTCCGTCTCGACACAACAGTGAATCTAAAAGGCTTCTTTGAGTCGCCGCTCTCAACAGCATCCCTCTGTCTCTCTCTCCATCACCCCCACGCCCCACTCGCTGTTCTCTTTGCCCACAAGGACACAGACTCTGCTTCACCTTCTCTCCACACTTGAAAAACAATCCGCAGCCATTTTGACCACTCTGAAAAAACATCACACACACAAACACACATTCACAAACGCTGCCGCTTACATGTTGTCTGCTCCCGCGAAGGCCCGGATGACGATGGGGAGCTCATATTTGACGATGTAGAGGTAGCTCGACATGGCTGGAAAAAGGGAAAGGCATGCCAAGGTTAGTCATTTTCAGTGCTGACTCAGAGACATGCCAGTAAAACATTCCCTGCTCTGCTCAGAAGAAATGAAAGAAAAAGGGAAAAGACGGTTTGCTGGAGTCAGAGCAGATATCTGGCAGGTTTTCTGAGGAGGTTTTGACACAAGCCCTTTCAACCACTTGGCTCAAGTCTTCCCTGGAAGCTCCTTTCCCAAAACAGGAGCAGTTTTCCTAAGTGCTACTTCCCTGAGCCAGACTTCCATTCACTTCATTTAAACTCAGAGAGATGTTTTAATGGTGAGGACTGAGAACAAACATGAGCCTGCGAATGTAAAATACTGTTTCCACCTTGCTTACATAAAATTTTCCAGAGGTGAAACAAAAATCAAGAAAGTCGCGAGTTCGACAGGATGTGAAGTTCACTTCCTGGCCTCTGTGATCTGATCAGTACCAGCATGCCGTCTCACCTCCGATGTTCTGCATGGTAATAGAGCAGGAGGCCGCCAGTTTGCCTGGCATCCCGAAGGCTTTGTAACCCAGCTGTTCATAGACCAGCGACCCTGCAACAGGAAGGAGACAGACAGGCACATGTTTTGAATCTGTCCTCATCATCCGTCTTTATATGGAAAACACAGAGACACAACTCAGCAGAAAGGACGGAGAACCATACACAATTTAAAAAAACAGCCTTAAGATGGCCGCCGGGGTGCTTGAAGGAACCAGGTGGTGTGAAGTGGAAGAAGAAAAACAGGAAAAAGAAACAAAACAGGATGAAACGCCTCTGAGGGCCCATGTGATCTCTCTCTCTCTCTCTCATTGTCTGTCTGTCTCCCCCCCACACACACACCCACAACTTCACAAAACTTGTTTTTTTTGTCTGCCTTACCGCCTTCTTTGGCCGTCTTCAGCAGCAGGTGAACAGAGTACAACGAGAAGATGGCGACAGCCACAAGGAGAATCCTGCACACAGACACAGAAGAACCTTTAATGTTATAATTTCCTCTAACAAATGAATTGTTCACCAGGCAGGTCTCCCACAAATCAGCTCGTAGGCTAGAACCGCTACTTTTTCTTCTGCTGAAGTATCCTTGAGCAAAACAGTCTAACCCTTTCAGTTGTATGGCTATCACTGCTGCGGCTGACCTTTGACCTCTCATCAAACGATATTAAAGTTTGACGTATGACCCATAACCAGCAAGTACCAAACAAAACTGTGTCCGTCAGGGCAATTTGGGTGCAGTTAGCCATAGGCGACACTGAACCGGATTAGTTTTGAACAATCCAAACAATGAATAACAGGCCAGGTAAAAGACAAACGTATTACCCCCACTGCTGTCTTCTGACAGTCCAGTAAAAAGGCTGAAACCAAGGTCACACCGTGTGTCACCTTCAGTCTGAATGTGGGGTGCGTCGGATTTGAGCTGAGGACTGTATCAGCAGCCTGGTTTCACACATATATTGCAGATGCTAGAGGCTTTGGTTCAGTTTGAACTTACTGACTCCTATGTAGGAGCTGGTAAGCTGAGCTCCATCCAGAGTGAATGAGAGTCAGCAGCAGGGCTGTTGTGTCAGGAACAGAGCTGAGAACCTGGCTGAGTCTGAGTCTTCCTAGTGGATGTCGTTCTATTAGTGTGTGACCCGTAGTGAGTATTAGTAATTTAGCTATTCCAGGTTTCACATGTCTTCCTAGTTTCGAATATTAGGAGAAGACAATCGCCACTCATTACTGTAAGCTGATCAGAGGTAAGCTAGATGACTTTAGACGTCTGTCACCAGAGATCCAGAAACTGCAGACCCAGGACAAACCACTTCATATACCTCATGAAACAGAACCTCTGGCCATCTGACCCTGGCTCCACTTACTAAAGGAGATGGGAAGGATTGGTGCGGTGCTGGTGGCTGTGGCCTGGCTGAAGGCTTCAGGTCCCCAGCTCCCATTTGCTATCTGGCTATGCTTGTGCGTCTTATTGACTCAAGATGCCGTAGGTCACCATGCCTTGTGTGCTTTGGATGACCCGTCAAACTAAGTCAGTTTGTACAGGGCTGGGTGTTAGTTGACTGCAGTGAGACGTGTCACGGTTAGTCTGTTTGTTGGCTGTAGTAGTAAAAACGCATTTTCTTTCACTTTATTTCAACACACCAGTGTTGGTGCAAGATTTCCTCTGGAGATATTGTTTCATTTGGTTTAAATATGAAACTTCAGTCAGGTTGCCAACCCACACCAACGTGCTTCCAGTTAGGATGCCCTGCATGGTGGTGTGGTAGGAACTTGACAGGTGTTGCTGTGGACTCCTGCACTTTAGAAAAAAAGCCCTTTTCCCCCCTGAGTGTCCTACTGCTGGGTCAGTCTCTGTGATCCCCTCTAGAACATCAACAGGAAGGAGGAAGTGGTAGCATGTGTCTCCTCCAAGTCACATGACCACTAGCCCTCACTAGTCCACACATCATGGTCTGGTGGGGAAAGCACAGTGCTTGGCCGTCAGAGGAGAATGAAGCAGAGTACTTTCCCTTCACTTAACCAAGAGGCCTGGACCACCCAGAGGGGGACACTAGTGAACCCACAATACTTTATCCAACCTAACCCTTATACCCATGTGAGGCTTAGCCAATTATGACCCATTAGATTACAGGCATTTACTCTTATCCAAAGCAACGTACATCAAGTGAGCAGTTAGGGGTTCAGTGTCTTGCTCAAGGACACCTCGACATGCTATATACAGGACCAGGGACCAAACCTGTAACCTTCTGATTGCCAGACGACCGCTCTGCCCACTGAGCTATGCCGCCCCTCTAACTATGGATCTCTGGCCGTGGTTGGAAACGGACACTAAACACGTCCAGGGCCAGAGAGAGAGCCGTTATCTCAGATGGCAGTGGGCAGTGCTCAGCCCCATTCATGAGCTCATGTGAGTACACCTCAGTGGGTTTATAACTCCAGCTCCAGTGCAGCAGGATTAACACCACTAAGCGGCTTCCCCTCACAGCCTGGAGGCTGTCTGGCACGTGAGCCCGAGGAGCCACCCCAAGCTGACGTGGACTGCTTGTAAACACAAAACTCACAACCTTTGGAGGTGCTGGTGTTATACTGTACTTATAGACCTGCAGATGAAGACATGTGAGGGGTCAGAAGTGTGACTTCAGATTCATCCCTCTAAACGGTCAATCTGCTTGATCCACATCAGAACACTTCAGGCTTGATCCAGCAGATGAAAAGAGCAGTGAGCTCTTCAGTGTAGTGATAGACCCTCATCACCACACAAGAAACAGACCTTTCATTAACAATGCTGTGGACCACCTACAGGGGGCGCTTTCATGGAGCCTCTGTAACTTTAGTTTGATCTAGGGCAGGGAATTTGATTCCCCTTTCCAGACCAAACCCACAACAAACAGGAGAGGCAGCATTTCCAGTTAGAGCAGTGTTGTGACCCTGCTGCAGTCTGCCTCTCCACACCACCCTGAGTGTTCGAATGTCACGTCAGGGCTTTATTCAAACCCAACTCGCCACCTCCTCTAACACTTTATTTCTTCATCTTGAAAGTACACTTGAGGGCCCAACACGTGCACCTCAGCAGTTTATCCAGCTCAGCCATGAGAAAACACACTTCCACTAAGTAATCATGCCTCAGCCTGCACATATCTACCAGTGTCTGGGAGAGCTCCTCCCTACTCACACAAACAAGGCGATGCCAGTGTTGGCCATGGCGTAGGACAGGCCCAGGATGCCACTGCCCATGATGGCGTTGCCCAGGTTGAAGACCGACATCCCGAAGGAGGCGTTCCCTTGGTGCTGCATAATGAATAGACATCCACAGTTGGAGGATGGAAACAGAGAGGGCAGATATTTGCACTGTTAGGAACCACTAAGCTACAAGACTTACATATTCTGTTTCATACTTCTTCTTGCCCAGGTTGTGCTCGGGAAGAAAATTCTGACTCTCAGCATCTGTGTCAGGATATTGGCTTTGGAAGAAAACATACACAGACAAACACACACAGACACACAGCAAAACTGTTAGTACCCACTGAAAGGAAAGTTTTAATGCATGATGGTGAACAATGCGTGTTTCCACTTTTCTCCTCCTTCCCTCTTCTCTTGCCCCTCTCACCTGCAGGGTGGGACCTTTTTGGGGCAGTCCTGGTAACTGTACTCATTGCTGTTGGAGCTGCAGCTGCTGTCCTCGTCGGGGGAGATGTTAAAGCGGCTCATCTCAGTCCTGGCAGAGGCTTGTTTCATGCTGCATGTCGGGGAGGAAAAACACGGGGGTCACGGTGGAGACCTCTCTTATGTTCCGCTAAAGCTGCGTCATGTTTCAT
>OMLC01095352.1:0-11534 GCA_900302585.1 Regalecus glesne | reverse complement strand
GGATGAGGATAATCTCATTCTACGTGAGCCAAACAGATACAAAGGACCATCCTAAAGTCATTCATTTGTCATGGTTATCTATTTAGTATTGATTGGCTGTGATCCAATTCTGCTTCATCCCCGCCGTCCGTGTTCATCAACAGGGACAAATAAAACTTAATTCGCAGTTTATTGACATTTTTTTCTCTTCTTTCTTTCTTTCTTTCTTTCTTTCTTTCTTTTCTTCCCTCCTTCCAACATGATTCTGCCCTGCACAGATAGCCTCCAGGATATCATAATGTACCTGTACTCCATGCTACCTAAGAGGGGATGACATGGATTATATACCGAGAGGTCAGGACAGTTTGGGTTCCAGGAGATATCAGTGGACTGTGGGCCAAGACGCTCTAAGGTAGGAATCAAACCATGTTAGATTCTAACAGAAACAAGTCATATTTGTGGAGGACAGCATCCAGGGTTGCTAAATGGACTTCAAGGGATCACAGTAGGTGACTTTTCCCAATAAACCTCCAAGGCTACGGCGTTCACACAACAAAGGCGCGGTTCATATGCAAGTTGGTCAAGGGGGGTTAAAGACCATGTATGTGAAGAGGGAACCACCATCCTGAACAAAGGTGGGGGTCTGAGAGTCCATGTGTCATCATGTGACAATGCTGTGATTGATCCTATTCCCCAGTCCTCTGTGAATAGTCCTCATGACCACTGAATGTCCAGCCAATGAGCAGCTCTCATATGAAGCCAGCCTTTAGTGGTGTGGTATCACTGTGTTGTTGATCAGGGTGGGGATGCTGCAGTCAGCTCAGACTCAACATGTCTCCTGTACGGGTGATGAAACATTTCTTTTTTTAAAATATGATTAATTTTAGCCCCTTTTTTCCCACCCGAATTCCCCGAGTTGCCTATGGCTATGATCTGTCACTTTGATGCCCCTCTAGAGCGTCGACAGGAAGCATATGATGTCATTTTAGTAAATTTCTTTTCCCCTGCGGTCCTGTCGGACTGGATTTTCATCACGACGGAGGTGGGCATGTTTCTGGGCTAGTGGTCCCCTCCTCACCTAATACTGTGTTGTACCGAGTGCCCTTCCGCCTGTTCTCTGCCTATTGTAACGTGTTAGTGTGTGTGTGCATTGTCAGCTAGAAAAGTGCTTTCTCAAATGCAGTCTCTTCTGGCTGCTTCATCGATGGTGGTCCTCTCCTAAACACATCAATCAAATGTCATGCCACCTTGGAGAAGTGTCTGCAGATGGCTGTTGCGTAAGCATTGTAATCTTATTTTATTTTATTACACTCTGCAGAGAATATCCTGATTGGCCGCGTCATGGGATGATGGAATATTCTGCCAAGACCATTGGCTATTTCGGCTGTATGGGGCTATGGGTATACAGGCTATGTAAGGTCAGCTGGCGGAATCCTGTCAGAATTATATCTGCCAAGCAGCCACACGAGGTGGTCTGATGTGCTGCTGGGACAGTGATCCCGCAGGAGAAGAAAGGCCCACGAAGCTGAGCTCAGTTGTCACTTTTGCCTTTAGTACATATCCAGGTCAGTCAGTATGAGTGAGGTGAGGCCGCTGTCTGCAGATCCACGGTAAAGATGCTGTTTCTGGAGGTAAAGTCCTTCGATTCCGCCGTTGACTTGAACTTTGGGACCTTTCACACTAACATGGATGAGCACTGAAGAAGTGGCCTTGAGTCCAGTTGAAAACCGGAGTCGGGGGTCAACCTCTTGTCCACTGAAGCTTGGTTGATAGTCGGTATGAAAGCAATGTGTTCTCAATCGAGAAAATTAACCCCTGTTGATTACTTGCATTTAATCAGAAAGTGGTGTTTGGCTCCAGATGAGCGGCAAAAGACAGCAGTGTTCATAAGTGTGGCCCAGCCCTGTGCAGAGGCACTGGAAGTAGAGCAGAAAACACATCTCATCACTGCCTCCATTGAGCAGAAGGCCTCCTATGAATGAGCTGCTGTGTAGCTGCATCTGCACGGGATGAGACCGGGCCTCTCGCTGGGATCTATAGATTGTTGCGATGGGTATAGATGAGTAAAGCCAAGGATGACAAGTACACGCCATTTTCCATGATTAGAAGAGAATATTGATAATGCTAATAACAATAAGTCCGTTTTACGTGTCACATTTAGGCCTCCGGGCATCTTGCGGTGGTTTCGAACCCACTACATCTACCCCCTGAGCCACCACGGCCCCAAGTACTAATGATAATCTTTTGGCTTGTTCTCTGTTTTTCAGGGGCTTGTTGCATTTTTTATCTCCGGTGGAACTTACCCATGAAATGCGAGTCAAAGTGGTTTACATTATGAAGAATCATATAAAGCAGTTAAAGGCAATCACAAACAGAAGAAAAGGGCAGAATTAAGGATTTTACCCCCCCCCCATAAGACACCACTGTGAGCCTGAGTCCAGTCGTGATCCCAAGATCTCCACAATGTAGCCAGTAAGTAAAGTGATACCAAAATTCACATGCACAGTGGAAAAAAGAAACCTATAAAAACAGAGCCCAGGTTGAAAACAGACAATGGAAGTATCCTTTCAGGCTCTTGGTTCCACCTGTGTTGTGTTGAACCTGAGGCTTTGGGTCGGAGGGCCTAAAGTGAGTGAGCAAAGCTGAAATCAATTGAGAAAAGGACTTTATATTTATATATTGATCTATTCAGTCTTTAGCTATACCTGAATAATTCATCGTCTGCACTGGAAGTATCGGATTCAGAGAAGCTGATGGCCACAGTCTGGCCTATCTGGACACAGCATTTAGGGAGAGAAGCATTTCATCACTCACCAAAGGGACTTCTGAGTCTGTCCATGTGTCCACATTAGACATGTGATGGATCTGGACCCGTTGGCTTGATCTGGTGAGTTTATATTTTAGATATGCATTGATTAGTACCTTCATCATGAAGGAGGCTATCATTATTATGACTGTTTTACCTTTTGTATTTCAATCACTATTCTGTTCTCCTGATCATGTTGTGTAGGTAAACTGTGTCTTAGGGGTGGCATAGCTCAGTGGGTAGAGCGGTCTACTGGCAGTCGAAAGGTTGCAGGTTCGATCCCCAGTCCTGCATACAGCATGTCAAGGTGTCTTTCAGCAAGACACCGAACCCCTAACTGCTCCCTGAGCAGCCTTTGGTTGATAGCTCACTGCTCCTATACAATAGGATGGGTTAAAGTGCAGAGAACTGCAGATTTCTCCTCGTGGGACTGATGAGAGAATCCATTTATTTCTACCTATTCTACACCCAACATGCTATAAAACTTGTAGATCAAAAAGTGGACTCTGTAGTCCTCATAGAACACACTGTTAATGAGGAGGGAACTCGATGGACTACCAGCCAGTGTGTGTGTGTGTGTGTGTGTGGGGGGGGCTTTCTTTCCTCCTTTTCACTCTCCGGCTCACACACCCAGCTGGCGTACCTGCCTTCCATCAAGTCAACAGTATACGTACGCTGGTTCTCCATCCTCTCATCACCAGATTGTTGTTTCATCCACTGTGGTAGTCTCCTGCTCTTCGCCACTTAGCCATGTTCCTTTCCCTGGAGTCGTTGCCATTGGCTGTATTTACCGTGTTTCCTTGTGCTTTTAGGATCTCCACTCTCCTGTCCCCCTGCCTGCCTGCCTGCCTTAGCTTCTCCTCAGCCAGCCACGCTCTCTCCCTCGTCCCTCCGCCCCGCTCAGCTCTACTGTGCTGTCCACCATCCAGCTCTGCCTTTCGCCATCGGCCCTCTGCTTTCTGCCTCGCCCGCATTCCTCACTCCCCTTTAGATCCTCCCATAAACCCCTTGATTCCACCGTGTCTGTGTTCGGTCCGCGTCCATTGATCACAACAAAAGCAACAAAGCCATTGCATTAGGAAGCTTTGGGAGTTTTAGGACCACTTTTGAGAAGGCCTTTGTGATTACTCCAGCCTGATCTTTGTTTGCCCACTTTGGTCATTTAAACCGTTTTGTAGTTTGTCATCGGATAACATCCAACATCCCAACAGTTTGGATTGCATGTTCAGAGACTCTCCATGTTGTGTTGTATAGAAATGTGCTACCCTGCGTCATATGTTTGTTTCAATCTGAGCAACACGCATGTAAGTACAGCTCCAATAGTGAAACCATGAAATGATGATGTCGACTTGATCGTGAGAAGACTGGAATCTAAGCGGAATAATTCACAACCATATTTGGGAAATAACTAAAGGCAGATACCTCCTGGGTTGGAATGATATTGTCTCGGGTCAGTGTGTGAATGTGGTCTGGTCCGAGGAGGATTTTCTATTTCGCTTCTGCTTTCACCGCTGCTTCTCTGCTGGGAAGTTCTCAAAGGGCAAATCACATAGAATGAAAAAGTTTCCAAAGTCGGGTTAGTTTTGGTTTTTCTGGTTCACTGCTAGAAAACATGGATGTGTGTTGTAGTGTTACAGATACGACTGGTCTGCCACTCACTCGGATGTGCACGAAATGACCATCGTCCAAAGTTGGTCATTAAGATGCAGGCCTAGTATTGACTGGACGTTTCCAACTGAGTCCACGCTCCATATCATCTGCATATTATTCTGATTGGACACGTCTCATTGACCTTATGAAAGAGGTCCCTTTGCAGCAGATCAACAGAGCCCAAGTCTGAATCATGTCTTAGCAACCCAATCACCCAGAAAAGCAAGCCAACATTTGAGAAACACAACTATCTAAAGATTGATTTGTTTCAGCTGTCGATGGCATTTTCTGGTGGAATCCCACCTCTAATGAAGCCACATGGGACACATCGAGTTTGATATAAAACATCAACACGTTTAAGCTCATATCCAATGATGAATCAAATGTTGATTTAAAAAAAAACAACAACCTCTGGCCAGATGTTGTGGCTGAACTCAAGACTAAAAGCCGGATGGGGAGTGAATGAGTTAGAAGCCACATAGAGGAAGTGTTTTGCGTCTAAAAGAAGAAAAAGAAACTGCTGAATGATAGCATTGAGAGATCCTCCCAGTCAGGGCTGATGAGGTTAACGGTGTGTGAAGAAATGCTTACGTACGAGCCGCCTCACATGGTCTGTGTAGTTGTCGGGGCTCCCAAACGGATTGATCGGGGAAAGACACTGTTCTGCAGAATCTGGAGACAGACCCAATTAGCATCTTAGTTTTGCCAGTTTATTAGCGATGATGCGTAGACTCATTGCTGCTGCGACCTGATATGTCAAATTCAACACGGTGGAGCAAGTTGGAGAAGCATCCTTTTAAAGAGCACAATCTAAATCTATCAGCACAGGCATGCACAGGTGGACACGCGGGCGAGGACAAGCCTGGATAAAAGATGGTACTCACGGTACTCACGGAGTATTGGAGAGCAGACGGGGGGGTAACAATGAAGGGAGTGAAGTGATGATGACTGGGGAGGAGATGGCAAGGTGCAATCCGGAGGAGAGGGAGAGTCTGTCGCAGATCAGCAGGAGGGATGAGGGAAGGATCAGTCTGGAGCAGAAAAAAAGAAGAGGCCGGAGATGATGTGATCATGTTTCACAACCACACTTAAAGATGCGTAATGACCCTAATGACAACAATAGTAACCACGGTAATGATCCGTATATTGATTACTATTGTACGTCCACCGTCAACCGCTGATACGAAGGAGGGTTGCAGGGTCATGCTGGAGTAGTAGTAGTAGTAGTAGTAGTGATAGTAGTAGTGGTAGTAGTAGTACTAGCAGTAGTAGTAGTATTAGTAGTAGTACCAGTAGTAGTACCAGTAGTAGTAGTAGTAGTAGTAGTAGTAGTAGTGATAGTAGTAGTACTAGCAGTAGTAGTAGTAGTACTAGCAGTAGTAGTACTAGCAGTAGTAGTAGTAGTAGTAGTACTAGCAGTAGTAGTACTAGCAGTAGTAGTAGTAGTAGTACCAGTAGTAGTAGTAGTAGTAGTAGTAATACTAGCAGTAGTAGTAGTAGTAGTAGTAGTAGTAGTAGTACTAGCAGTAGTAGTAGTAGTAGTAATACTAGCAATAGTAGTAGTAGTAGTAGTAGTAGGACAATAGCTTTGATTTGTTAAAAAAAAAAGTTTAATCCGGGTACAACGTTTATTGAGAAACGTTTCATCGCTCCTATAGAGGCGACATCCTCAGTCAATATTTCTGGAATAAAGGTGCTATCGATAATAACCATCAGTCTTCAAAATTAAACACAAAATGATTAAAAAGTCTGAATTCCTCAAAACGTAGAACTGCTCATAGGAGACGGGTAAACATGGGCCATGCGGTTCTAACGAAACAGTGTCAGGTCAGCACCAGGACGACTGGTAGGAACTCGTAATAAATTGCATGTTTCCGTTTTGTTGTCAGGACGAAATAAATGTTGCGCAAGAAATCTCACCGGGACGAGTGTCAGTGTACTGACAGTCCACAGTCGATACGACACAAACTGAACTTTGGGTTCTTATCTTGGCTATATTGTATTTATAGGTTGACGTTTCTTTCTTCTGTTCGGATAAGGTAGGTTTTATTATTCGGCCATAAGCATGGTTTCCATAGTGTAGCTGAAGTTGTTAAATATTTGTGCCCCGCCCCCCATTGAATGAGTGATTAGCTGTTAGCAATACCAACTAATCCGAATATTTGGCCATGTCAAGTGTTCAGGTCTGGTTTTCTTGGTATGTATGTTATTTTGGGTATATGTAATGTATATTGGTGTAGTCCAAAATCCCTAAATAGATAGTTAGCTCAAAATTCAGGCCTGTCTGGAAATTGGTTTTGAGTCGTGCAAAGCTCATGCTATCTTTATTCGTGGAATAAATTCTAAGTAAGCACTGAATCACTTTATTTTATCTTAACTATTTAAAAAATTCTAATATGCCTTGCTGGCCCATATAAATTGTATTTTCTATTGACTCTTCATTTCGGTTGCAACCGTAGAACCTCACTAAAAATCTTCATAGTCAGGTTGATATTTGGCCTGATGATATCGCTGTAGATCAGGACTCAATTCTGCCATGAATGTGCCTCTGTTAAACACCACATAGACGTTTGATATTTATGGTAGGCAAAATTAATTAGCTGTCCTGTTTGAACGAATATTTTTTGGGTTTGATGCACGTTGCTGGTAATGAATGGATTGACTCTACTGCCACACATGGTGTAGGATATACTAGAAAGCTTGAGACGCTAAAAGTGCCCCTTTGAAAAATACCTCCTTTGCTTTTTGCAACAAGCTGTTCCATGCTGCCAGCAGCTAGGATTATTTTTTCACAAAGCACACACACAGCAAATAATGTTATACATTTATAAAGTTTTAAATGTTTTGCCCTGACAGTTCTTGACTGTTATGACTGTCAAATTAACCTCTGAATTAATTGATATTCTGCTGATGTTGACAATGGGTTGGTATCAGACATGCTCAGAATTCTAAAATAAAAAAAAAATAGTGTCAAAGTACTGACTTATGGTGGCCTAGTGGTTAGTGCTGTTGCCTCACAGTAAGAAGGTTATTGGTTCAAATCCCAGACCATCACAGGTTCTTTCTGTGTGGAGTTTGCATGTTCTCCCCATATCTATATGGGTTTCCTCCCACCATCAAGAAGACAGAATCTGAATCTGCGCTGGGTTCATATACAATAGGATGGATTAGATGTAGAGAGCAGATTTCATTGTAATCTACAAGCTCATTGTAACCAGCAGTGATAAAAATTTCTTTGATTTTTTTCTTCTAAACATAGTCCAAACAATGTGTGTTCTGTGTGTTTACCCTTTGTCTTCAGACATTGAGTTGCACATTTCCTTTCCATTGTTAGGTCATGATGAGCCATGAATCAGATCACTTTTCGCCATGACACGGTACTGTCGGATGTACATTTGCTTCTACCCAACACACGCCACCTTATGATACGGCTAAACTCTGCAGGTCAACCAGGTGTGTATAAACCTTAGGTGTGAATTTCCAAGTGATGATCAAGCTAAATATATATATATATATACAGGTGCAGCACTTTCATACACACTTTTTAACAAACCAAACAATAGACATCACATTTAAACTGGAGCCAAATATGTTTTGCACCCAGACTTAAATGATTTTCAAATGGGACAATGAGTTGCAGTTTTTAGATAACAGAAAGATAATAGAAATGTGTTGATGTGCTATGTATCAGAAAATTCTCACAACCTTTTAAAAGATAGGTTCTTTTTTTATCCAGTTTTATTAGAACATATTTGGCTATTCAGAATGAGAAGTCCCTTTTTACATGTCGTGATTAGTCCCAACATTGTGGGGGTGGAGACAGATGGTGCATGGGGGATTAAGGTTGGATGCCTTTCCTGATACTCCATAGTGGGATCAAATCTGCAACATGTGAGACGTTGCAGGTTGAAGCACACGCTCTAGCGATGAAAACACTAACTGCTCTGTATCAACCAACTTAGCACTTGGCTGAATCTTCTTGCTGGGCCTCAGGGCTTCTTCATAGTCGTATGTTACAAGCCTCCCCATGTTGATGACTGTACCAATCCAAATCACAGGCAACTTGTTGTATGTTGTCATTTTTTAGTTTAGATGATAGCCTACAGTTAAATTAATTGAATGAAAATCTGTGTGTCTGCTACTCTAGTTGTTCATGGTCATAAATTTTACAACTCTTTCTGCTGGGTGCTGCCAAAAACTACAGAAAAGAGAAGCCGCAGCAATACAATTAATGAAGGTTTTGCTAAGTACAAAAAATTGGCAGACAAATATGACCTTGTAAATTGTGAAGGTTTGCAGAAAGCTAGAAAATTGCAAAAGAAAAGGAAAACACCAGAGTGTTAGAAAATATATCCTCATCTATATTCTGAGAGTTTCCTAAAATGCTTGATAAAAAATGGCATTTGTTTATCTTTTAGTTGTAAGAGAATACCATTTCACTCTTGTACTAGTACACATCTTGTACTTTAAAAGCAATATTTGTACTTGAATGTCTTCAGATCCATTAAGACGACACGTGGGCTGTTCAGGGTATTCTCCATGTTACAAAACCAAATCACATTTAAAACATCCATCAAAGCAAATAGAGGAATACTGGTGGGTCATGGGTTACACAGGCTTGTAGAAATACAGATGCGGGCACCTCCAAAACCCCAACATGTTGACTATGTCTGCAGACCTCAGCATCATACTAACTGCTGAATGGTCAAGCAAGCAAATATATCAGGAAGTGGGACATCAACAAGGAACAACAGGAAAATGGATCTGAGGACTCTTTTCATCCCAATTCAAATTGTAAATGTTCCCCTTTATTAAGCAATGTGTGTTTCTCCAGTTTTCATTTCCAAATTCAAGATCCTGTGGGATTTGGAGAAGCAAGACACTTCCAAAAGCAACTCGAGTACCTCGCAGAAGAGTGAGAGGGAAGATGAGGCTGGAAAGACAGGGACAGAAGAAGAGGTGGAGGAAGCTGTGGATCCAACTCTTGATGAGGATGGGGACCTAGAGGTGAAAAGAAGGTACAGAACAACCTATCGCTCTTGGTTGGTTACCTACTAAACATAACTTGTCCATATAGTTTTAAGGCTTTACAAGATTATCAGATGATTATTTTTTTTGATACTTGCCAAGAGACTGGAAAAACATACAAGTGTGTTGACATGGGTGTTCAAGAATCTTTTGAAAAGTTTTTTTCTCAATGTTTAATGCTTGAGTCATGTATTAGTTTATATCCGAAGCTCAAATAGTCAGATAAATCTTATATAACACATTATCCCTCATTACTAAAATAAAAACCAATGCCAAGTAAAACTTAGGTTAGCCATTGGTGATGTTAAACTGTTGTTATCTTATGATGCCGTGAAAAATAATTTTCCCCCTTCCTGTTTTCTTCTATTTTTGCATATTCTTCACACTGAATTGTTTCAAATCTCTATACCAAATGCAATATAAGCCAAGGAGAACCCAAGTAAAGAAAAGTATATTTTTAAAATAACACTACTATTCTCAGCTGTTCCCATCAGGGGTCCCCACAGCAGATCATCATCTCCATCTCGTCCTGTCCTCTACATCTTCCTCTGTCACACCAGCCACCTGCATGTCCTCCCTCACCACATCATAAACTTCCTCTCCGGTCTTCCTCTTCTCCTCTTGCCTGGTAGCTCCATATTCAGCATCCTTCTCCCAGTATACCAGCATCTCTCCTCCACACATGTCCAAACCATCTCAGTCTGGTCTCTCTGGCTTTGTCTCCAAACCCTCCACCCTGAGCTGTTCCTCTAATATACTGGTTCCTAATCCTGTCCTTCGTCATTCCCCCAAAAATATTAAATGACCACAGCAACATTTTTAAATGACCATTTCATTTATTAAGGGAGAAGTTATCAAATAATGCCTGAAAATCCATATTATCTTCACCAGTTGGTAGCCTGGAGGAGATTATATGTTTGGTGTTTGATAATTAAGTGTGACATATGCAAAGAAAGAGGAAATCATGAAAGCGTAAAATACTTTTTTACCTTTTTACCTTTTTTTTTATCCCCAGACCAAGACAAAGTAATGCTAAAGTTTGTGACAGAGACGAGATCTGTCCCATTATTCTTAGCAAGTCCCCAGATATGTGGGAAGAGGAGGAAGAATGTGAAGATCATCAGTGCCTCAAAGATTTCATAAGGATTGGTAAGAAACTTGGCATCATTTCCCGATAAAGATCACACTCAATGAGTAAGTTGCATTTTATACACTAAAACGGCAACAAGAGCAGCAATAGATTTTAATGTTATTAATGTAGCTTAGGATAATCATATCTTCTGTCTAGACCTGTTGATGCTAGGCTACCATTGGCTGAGCCAAAGTCAATACACTTCTACAAGGTAACGTTCTAATGTTGGCTGGTGAGCGCAATAGACACCAGGCCATCACATATTATCTAGGGGGGATGAAAGCAATTTGGAAAAACAAAATATTTAAGATGTTTATAAAACAGCATCATTTTTCTATTAACCTATGAACTTTAAATAAAGTCGACCTGTCATTCTTGACTTAAGATGATTTTGTGTTACAAGGCTGTAAACAGCTTTGATTTAGAGGTTGTTGAGCTACATTCACCAGTAAAAAGCAGTTCTGTGTATATATGCATGTTAACTTGTGTTTCCCACTTAATTGTAGAGCACACCATGGCCACTCCACTAGAAGATGTCGGTAAACAGGTCAGCTCGCTCACATTTGATCCTAATTTACATTTCATTATTTATCTCATTATTGATTATGAATTTTTATTTGAATATTTTGTCAAATAGAAATATAAAAATGCTAAATAAAATCTGTCTTGATACATGCTCAATAATCCAGCTAAAGGAATCGCAAAAAAAGGGAATCAGTTCGACTGGATCAGAAGTTTATTCAGAAACGTCTCTTCTCTCCTCCAGGAGACATGTTCAGTCTGAGGTGACTGCAGCATCCCCACCCTGATACACAACACAGTGATGCCACACCACTAAAGGCTGGGTTCATATGCAAGTTGGGTGATCAACCAAATGTGCAGTTGATCAGATCTTGCCTCGTGGAGTGAACCTGATCATGAGAAAGGTGAGGGACAACT
>OMLC01095344.1:0-17516 GCA_900302585.1 Regalecus glesne | reverse complement strand
CAGAGGACCCCCCCCCCCCCACACACACACACACACACACACAATCTAGAGTGCTAATTTCATACTTTTGCAGGCAAATATACATGAATTATGCATAACAGTCCCCATGCCTCCCATTTCCCTCCTATATCTTTGCACTCGGTTGCTGTGAATCACTGCCAAGCTCTCAACCACTGCCTATCACTTGGGCTGATGTAAACCTGTTGGTGAAAACCACCCCTATGCCATCCCACCACATGTAAATCTCTGTGTCTTTGCGGAAGTCTACGACCGTGGACTCGTCCAGAGGCCCTACGTGCACTCCGGTCTTGGAAAATTTCGGCACAAGTCCATTTAGCATTTAGGCCGAAGCACGGACGTACCCTAGGAACTGTGAATGGAGTTTGGGCTGAGCCTTGTCTATAAATAGAAGATTGTGAAGGGGCTGTGTACGCGAGTGGGGACAGACAGGGCATTGTGCTGCCTATCCAATCTGCGTCTGGCCCCTGGCCATCAGCCGGAGGAGTGGGCAGCTCTGCTTGCTCCCAGTGTTCCACATACTAACCTATCAAGACTCATCTGTTGGACTCATACACCTCCAGTCACAGACGCCTGTGTCTAGTTTGGGCTGATACACATGGGGAGGGGTACTTTCCAGCACAACATATGTGGCAAACTACACATTTCCCAGGATGGCTTAACTCTCATACACCTTCACGGTCTAAGATCCGTACCCATTGACCCAGATATGTGTTTACAAGCATTCTGCACTCAAACACCTACACAGTTTAAAACTCCTACCAAGCGGCCCAGATCAAACTACACTAGACAGTCACTCTGAATATTTGACTGGTTGAAAAATCAACTGCCAAAGTCTTACGGAATAAGAAGTGCAGGCTGGCACAGCTCAGGAGGTAGGGCGGTCATCTGGTAGTTAGGAGATTGGTGGTTCGATCCCCTGTTCCTTCAGAAAGTGTGTCGAAGTGTCCTTGAGCAAGACACTGAACTTCTAATTGCTTGGGACAACAGATGAAAATTAGCCTGGTGGCTAAATCTGCATATTTACATTCTAAATGTTCATCAATATGCACTGTCCTGAAAAAAGGAGATTATTATTATTAATGATAGCAGTAATAGCAATAATAATAATAACAATAATAAATTCCAATAGCCGGCCTATCTTTGTTACAGCATATTTTGAAAGAGTAAAACGGAATTATTTTACCATCAGCTTTTCAATAATAATAATAATTATATGGTATCTTATCTCGATACCCAAAGCAGTATACAGTCATGGAGGAAACTCGCTTCAACCACCACCAATCTGCAGCCCCCACCTGGGTGATGCATGGCGGCCATTTGCATCATAATGCTCACCACACATCAGGTCGAGGAGGAGAGGGGGGAATCACAGAGCTAAATATACAAGGGAACGAC
Organism: Regalecus glesne; assembly: GCA_900302585.1. Lineage (NCBI taxonomy): Eukaryota > Metazoa > Chordata > Actinopteri > Lampriformes > Regalecidae > Regalecus > Regalecus glesne. Next base: position 16,100 of record OMLC01095344.1, on the reverse strand, counting down.
CTTGTATATGCCAATGGGGGAGAGCCAGGTTGAGAATTTTTATCTGGATTACTAGGGGAGCCCCTCCTCTCTAAGATAAGTGCCACAGGGTCTTGAATGACCACATTGACTCCGGACCTCAGTTTAACATCTCATCTGAAGGACGTCATCTCCTACAGCACTGTGTCCCTGTCACTACACTGGGGCATTGGGATTTGTTCGAAAGGAGCAGAGGGAAGACTTCCCCCTACTGGCCCACCAACAACACCTCCAGTAGCAACCTAGATTGGAATTGGAGGTCTCCCATCCAATTCCTAGCAAATCCCACCCCTGCTTTGCTTCTGTCATCCTGTGGCCAGGGTTCATGCTGGTATGGCTGCTGGCATACTGCAGAGGGGATAACCGTTAAAGCTTGAAAATGACAAAGCAGCCAGGGGTTAGTCAGCACAGGGGCTGTTCTCAGAGACATGTGGTAAACAATGGCTTATAGCGGTATTACAACAAGGTTATCAGTGAGTAAATCTGTGTCGGCAGCTCTGCTGACCGCTGTCCATGGTGCTATAGCATTTAGAGGCAGGAGGTAGTCCTGTATTTTAACATCTTATTTGATTCCTTCAGCTTGTTTTACAGCTATTGAGAAAGTTGGCTGGAATGACGGTCGTGTTATGGCTAGGATGTGAGGGGACATGAAAGGAAACAAGATAAATACTAGCAGAGGTTACAGCAGATTCCTGCTTGATTCATCTCCCTCTATATGTTTTTATCATCAGACTGGTACTCCATCAACTCCCAACAGTTTCAATTTGGGTTTATGTCACCTTGTTATGATCGAGGGCGGCGGTAGTTCAGCCGCAGAGCACGAGCTTCAGGAAATGCCGAGCCAGACGCCCCGGGTTTGATCTCACCCCGGGATGACAGAAAGGGCATCCGGCCTTAATCCCCCCCCCCAAGCTCCATCTAAATCCATGTCCACCCCCGCAACATGGGGGCTGGTCACGACACGTAGACATGGACCTCTGTTATCTTGTTACGATCAATAAATCAAACAAGACTGGCCGAGTTTCAAACTCACATTCAACTCCGCAGCCCACTTTCACCGTCAGCAGACTGTCAAGTGGATGTGCGCTCCACTATTCGCACAGCACACAGCCCCAACATAAAGTAAATCTGTGTAAGAGATGTTCACACAAATGATAGAATCATAGCAATTCTGTGTCTCAGTTGGATTCATAATATGTCCGTCTGGTCTATTTTGACACAATCCATCAACTTCATTCTGCGGATACTAACCTACCCCATCACGGGCAGAGGCTGATAGTTTTCCACTTCACTTTTGAAAAGCTACTGTACATTTTTGTACGATAAGTCTGAAACATGGGGGACTAGTCATAGCTCAGAAGATAAGGCAGTGATCGGAAGATTCCCTGGTTTCTTCAGAAAGTATGTCAAAGTGTCCTTTAGCGAGACACTAAACCCCAAACTGCTGAAGACCTGTGGTGGAGTGGCGACCTGTTCAGGGTGTATCCCTACCTTCCGCCCACTGAGGGCCGGGATAGGCTCCAGCATGACTCAATGACTCCATTTTGGATAATAATAATAATAATAATAATTCCCTTATCAGCCCCACAAGGGGAAATTTAGATTTCTCTGCATTTTAACCCATCCTATTGTATAGGATCAGTGAGCTGCCAACATATGGTGCTCAGGGAGCAGTTAGGGGTTCAGTGTCTTGCTCAAGGACACCTTGACATGCTGTATGCAGGACTGGGGATCAAACCTATAACCTTTTGATTGCCAGACAACCGCTCTACCCACTGAGCTATGCCACCCTTTGGATGACAATAGATGGATGGATGGATGGATGGATGGATGGATGGATGAATGGATGGATGGATGGATGAATGGATGGATGGATGGATGGATGGATGGATGGATGAATGGATGAATGGATGGATGGATGGATGGATGGATGGATGGATGGTAGGAAGTCTGAAACATTAAGCATACCTTAAAAGCTTTAAATGAAAGTAAATCTTCAAACGGATTGGTAAATAACAGGGGTGGCATAGCTCAGGAGGTAGAGCGGGTCATCAGAATCTAGAAGCAAAGATGAAACGTTTATATGTGAGATTTGTTGTAACCTATAAGAAGCATCACCAGTAATTTTAGTGAAGGTGTTAAATCTCACAAAACCTTGAGACTTTTGATATGATCAATATACAAGGTCAGAGATCTCCTGCTGGGTAAATACTATCTCAACGTCTATTCCACACTACTGTACAACAATCCGTGCCCTAGCAAAGTCATCTTACCTAGGGTCAACAGTCTGATGGATTAGCAAACATCAAGGGAGTAAAGGCTAATATTGGTAGAGTCAATAGGCAAGGTGAGGATGTGAACATGCTTGAGTAAACCTTCCCAGCATCCAAAGCTGTGTAAATGCATTTGTGCCTCAGTATATGGAGCAAAGTATGCAGATGACGCGCAATCTGTCTTGCATGAGAATTGCTTTCTTTATCACATTCAAATGCCAAACATTATAGGGCAGCACTTCTTTTATGAGTCAAGGGCAGACACAGCACTCCAACTAGAAGGAAGGCAGCAAAATGGCTGCCTTTCCTCTTTCCTTTGGTTTCGTATGGTAAACAAAGGGGCCTCTCGGGACCCGAAGTGATTGCAATGCAAAATGTATCCTAGCGGGTTAAAATGGTGGTTGTTCTTATATGGTGATTTTCTAGTCTAGCGACCACACAAGGCACTTTACAATATAAGGCTCACATTCAGCAGAGGATGGGGGATTAAGGCTGGAATCCCTTTCCTGGTGTCGCACGGTGGGATCAAACCCACTATGCCCGACTTGGAGAAGCAGGCTCTATCGCTAAGCCATCATAACCCCCAAAACATGGCTTAGACATGCTGCTCTTTTATGGGGCGTTCTGTGTTGCAGAGGGGTGTTGTCTGGCTTCAGCTACAGACGGAGAAAGAGAGGCCGTGGGTTGATCAGCGATCAACTGACATGCTATGTTTTATATTCTGTATTAAGGCTGGGTGCTGCACTGACACACAAACTAAATGTATATGCAGGGACTCAGAGAGAGATAAGGAGAGAGAAAGACAAGAGAGGCTCCTGATATGGAGAGTAGCAGAGAAAGACTCAGGCACCGCTGAGCACCAGCCCATGCAATTCGCACAGTGAGTGGTTCAGGAAATAAAATCCATTTTTCTCCAAACTCGTATTTTTCCTCCATCTATGAACCCTCCTATGGCATAAGTCATGCCATTTGGTGGTCCATAAGGAGCTAGAAGACACTTCGCTGGGGTGACCCCTCCTCCACCTAATCGCCAAATTCCAGGAGAGCCAGGCACACCTGAAGCACCAAAAACCCTAGCCCTGCATTGCAGTCAGAAGAATGGGCTCTCCTAAGGGAACTGCTGCATCCCCCTTCAGCTGCCCCCAGGGGGATAATCTGGAAACTTCACCATTTCATCATCCTCCCCAAGATGATATCCACCCACGACTCTGAGGCATTCTTGGACATCTTTACAAGCACAGCAACAGCATGTGGGTGGCCAGAGGAAGAATGAACTGTATGTGTGCTTCCCCTGCTCACCAGCGATGCCCGTAATCACATGGCGAGTGGGGAGGTCGACTATGAGGTTGGGCGTAATGACAGGAGAGGTGTGACACCTTGATCTCCTAAAAGCATAGAAAGAGGTGGTCGGGAGATGGGGTACCAAAGGTGATCCTGCCTCCCTCCAATATGAGAAACATCTCTCGCTCCGACAAAAAGCCTAGGTTGCCAAATTGCAACATCATTTTCCTGATGTGTTCTTACCCCTGAAAAAAGGCACGATCCTCATACAGCACTGCAGAGTGAGATCACTGGATGTGAAGGTCTGCTCGTGTCTGTACCGGCTGCCAGAACACAAACAGAAAACTGTTCAGGGAGATGTTAAATCCATGTTGGAAACAGGAGTAACAGGGTAGTCTTGTGTAGCCCCATCATCCTTGTCCACAAGTCTTATGGGTTTATACAGTTGTGTGCGAATTATCACAAAATGAAGGATGCATTCAAATTTGATGCCTATCCAATGCCGCGGGTCGACAAATTCCTGCTCCAGCTTGGCTTTGCTGACTCTTTTTACAACTCTGGATTCAACCAAGGGGCTGCTGGCAGATACCCCTATCCCCAGAGTCTAAGAAAAAAAGTGGCTTTCTCTATGCCGGAGACTTTATACCAGTTTGTTACGCTTCCATTCGGGGTTTTTTGAGCTCCAGCCATAATTCAGCACCTCATGGACTGGGTCCTGTTGCCAAACACTGCGTATGCTGCGGCCTATTTCGATGTCACCATGGTAGTATGGTTAGAAGCCCTTCATATAATCTGCTCGCTACCTTCCATTCGGGAGGTACGGTAAGATAGCCCCCTTAAATAAGCCTTTCTTGTCTCTCTTGCTATAAAAGATCTGTTTTTATGTGTTATGATTACTCCCCATGTTGTGGCTGTGGACACATACTTAGATGGAGTTTAGGGGGGATTAAGGCTGGATGTCCTTCCTGATGCCCTGCGGTGGTTTTGAATCTGCTGCCTCTGGCTCATCAGTTCCCCAAGGGTGCACTCTACCACTGAGCTACTGTCGCCTCTCTCTCTTCACCATCCTATTAATTAAAGTCAGAATATGCATTAAAAAAAAGGAAAAATATGTTGGTGGGGGGAAAAGATTCAGGCGTTAAGACGCTATAGCCAAAAACAAACACAGACAAAAATATTAGTTTTAGAAATTGGCTCATTTAAATGGAGCAGTCATGAAATATCAAGGAATTATGATTGGTAGAAAGAGTAACACAAATCCTGAAGTTGTTTGAGTTTGTTCAACCGCAAGAGTAGTTCCCTGGAGAGTTATATGACAGCCTCACTCACAATATCTCTAACAACTGACCAAAGGCTGAGTCCATTGATGATATCAATGGCTCTGTAATGGGGTCAACTCAGTCAATAGGGTCAGCACAGCAACGAGGTCAGCAGCACAAAGACAATGAAGTATCAATGGTCAGGATTCCAACTCTGGTCTCAAACATGGCCACCATATACTTGTAAGAGATCCTTACAGTTAGGGGAGAAAGGTGTATTTTCATCCTTGCGGTCATTATGTGAGATTATGCTTCCTGGTCCTCTCCTCCAAATTTTGTCATCAGGTTAATGAAAGCCTCGCAAATTCAAATGGAGGAGACTGTACCAAAATGTCCCCTGTGACCACGGTTTGATGATGTTCACAGTTTGACCTCTTTAGATATTAGGCTGGCCCACACACAAACACACCATTGGACCAAAAGGACAAATGTTCTAACCCAAGAGGTTATTTTTGGGCTAGAACACACAAATCACAGCGTTTACACAGAAGCATGTGGGCTCAATCAAAATAACACAGTCAATGTGACTCTTGGGGTTGTCCATTGCGCACACAGATACGTGCACACAAAGATAGCATCGCAACAGATTGATGGAAAATTGATGCACTTCAACTGTGAACACGGTATAACTCTAGCTTGCTTATGACTCAACATCGTTGAAAAGAGCACAACGTAGGATTTCTTCCATTTCAAGTACCCTACAGTTCATTTCCCCTGATTACAAGAACGGAAAAGCTTTCGAATCCTAGCAAACAGATTGTGTCCGGCCCACCACGTTGACAGTCAGCTAATAAACACAGCACACATACAGGTTGAAAGGAAACCATATCCTGTAAAATTCAATGCTGATTCTAGCTTTGAATCAGTCACTCAGCCATCAGCCCTGACTGACTGTCTTATTTCTTTTTCTTCTTTTTAATAATCTCAAACTACCTCCCATTTTCATGACCACCTCACTGAGCTTTACCTATCTTCAGAGTGCCTTTAGTCTTATATATAGGCAAGATTATGTGACTGTAGATACTCCGCAGACGTATTATCTGCATGCCTAACGGAGCTGTCAGACTTAACGAACTTGAAGTACTCAGAAAGAATCATTTATTATCCCATCTTAGCAGAAAAGGGGGCACTGTAGCACTGGAGACGTTTAAGCTAATTCTCGTCCCTTTGGCAAGCCTCGTCTTCGACTCAATTAAACTGTCACAATTAGAGGAAATCTCGATTAGAAGAAGCACTTCAAGGTTAAGGTGGGAAATTATTCAAAACTAAATCTTGACCAAGTATAAAGGATGGTTCAACCACCTATTCACCTTTTTTATTCTACAAAATTACTGTGTTGCCTTTGCAACTGTCGGTAAGAGTTTATGAACATCTGTTCTTAAGACGGATTATAATGGGTTGTACTAATATGTGATTTTGGTTAACACTGGATAAACATTAACATATCCTGTCTTGATGCATGCTCAATAATCCAGGAATGGAGATCACAAAAAGAAGTGAATCAGTTCGAATGGATCAGAAGTTTATTTGGAAACGTTTCGTCACTCACCAGGTGACTTCTTCAGTCTGACTGGAGAAGTGAGGTGAAGTGATTCACCTCTTTTTTGTGATTAATATATCCTGTTAAATACTTTTCTCCAACACAAACAGAGACTAAAGAATTCACTGTTCAATACCAATTGGTAATGGATTACACTTTGGTAACTGGACACGCGGTTTGCCCGCACACTTCCTGCCATTGGTGCATCCCTTAAATCGGTTCGTGTCCCCACAAAATATATTCAAAGAGTAGTTCCTATTGTCACATACCCTTTTACTACCGTCATACTATCTGTTCATATAGAAACTAGTGTCAAAAATAAACATCAATAAGCCTACAATCAAAAGTTACTATTTGGCAAGCAAAATGTAATTGGTGTCCATGATGAGTTTTGATTTCAAAAGTTCCGGAAACAACGGTTTGCTTTGAGTTTTTGTCCCAAATCAAATATACTGAACCCCTCATTTCAGTAAAAGCATATTCGCTCGACTCTAGTGGGCAAAAATCCAACTCTACCCATGACAACTAACTAAAAATAGGCCCCTCAAAGTGGACATAGCCATACGGACAAGAGATGCACTTCCGTGTCTCAGATTACACTTTTCAGAATGCTTATGCTATGCGAACCCTCCACACGTGTGTGTGTCAAGTCAAGTCAAGTGGTTATCCTCGTCTATGTAGACTATTAATGTCCATTCATAGGAATTCCAACGGATGAGAGAATCTTCACTCCGTTTGTCTGTCTTGATATACGCTCATGTGTACAATGGCGACATGTGCGTATCCCTGCGAGTGAGTATTATCGGTGGGGGTCTTCACACTTCACCGTGGGGCCATAGCACTTCTCTAAAGGCGGTGTGACTCACGGATCTCCGCACTCTCGCAGCCTTGTGAGAACCTGTGCAGACAATGGGGGACGGGAAGAGCGCTAGCACAGCCGAGGCTCACCTACCCACCCTCATCATTATTATTCAAGAAAAACATAAATCTCTGTACAATCTTGAGGGGTTTGGGGGTTTCTAAGGAGCTGGTCGACAGAAGACCCTCTCTGAGTCGTCACGACGAATGGACACACCTCCGTTTGACATTGACACCACAGGTTACCCTCTGGCGCGCCAGAAGCTTCGTCTATAGCGACCCCCCCGGGCTTTCTCTATTTACCCTCCAAGCCACAAACGAAAACATGATCTCTTGTCAAAATGTACGATCACATACCGTCACTCCCCCCTGATCGCTGTTTTTGTCCGCCTCTGAAGGACCGATACTGCACCTCGGTGAAAGATTGGCAGGAATGGGGATGGGGAAGGACTCCGATTTATATTACAATTAGCTCAGAGTCAAAGCTGGCCTAATTTCAGCCCACAGAGTTGTTTGATCCATTCCATTGAGCTTGTCCTGTCTGGGTAGATCGCAGATAAATCGCAACAAAGACCACTGGCAATGCCACATGTGCGCGTCAGTAAACACCCACACTCAATACAAAGCTGCACAACACTGCTCCAAGTCTGCCTCCGATATCCACAAGGAACCCTTTTAAAATAAACACCATTCAGTAGGGCAATCCGATGGATGGACCAATGTAACTGGTTGAGGTCACCAGCGGGGAAAAAAACAAGGTTACACACATAAACAAACATTCGCTTTAGACGAGAGCTCATCTAGTGTGTAAAATGAAGACATTTCGGACGTGCACTGAAAGAAAACGCTTTTTTTTCTGCCTCGCCTTGGTGAACAGCCAGATGGACTTTATATATGAAATATTACTGTTTCATTTACCCGAGAGACGCAATGTTGTCAACAATGGACTCAACTCACCCTTTTTGGTCAACAAATGAGAAATCTTCAGGTAGGGGGAACAAAAGAAGGCTTCTAAAACCGTTACGTATTCACTCCGCTTGCTCTTTTTCTCGTTTGTGTTTTTCCCTCCAACCTGTTCCTCCGATCCAAGTCTCTTATTTCACTTTCTCACTCCCTCAGGATGCTCCAGCGTCCCCTATCCTCCGGCTCTCTGCGTTCTCCTGGAGGAGGGAAATAAAACTCTATGGAGTGGTCAATCACATTTAAGAGCGGACCAACTCCCTTCCTACAAAGGGGGGCGGTAAAAGTTCTCGAAACACAAAGAAACCCATAATCTCTGGTATAAATGTGTACTTGTGCTGAGGGTGGAGAGAAAAACAAGGAATATTACGACTCATGCGAGGTGATGCTTTGTTGAAACTTAGTCACCGGCACCAGAGCTTTAGTTTTTTGTTTGTTGTTGTTGTTTTTTTAGGGGGTGTGTGTGAGTTATGAACTACTCATCCCCCGCTCTACCCGTTTTTGGTACATTCCTGCTGTTGCGCTCCCACATACCTAGCTTTTGGTTACAGCAACGAGGCAGAGGCTGCCGGGGCAAACCTGGGGAGCAGCGGTGTGTGTGTGTGTGTGTTTCTGGGGGCGACGCCAGCAGACAAACAAACACACCTAGAAAGAAAACACAGCCAGGGAGAGGAGGGAAACACTCGAAGAGGGACCGCCACAAAGGGCGACCTGGTCAGGCGTTGTAAAGACAACAAGCAGAAAGTAACGGGGCTTGTTCCGTTTTTTTATTAAATAGTTGTCACATTAAAAATCCTCCCCCCCTTCCCCAGTCGCTACTATGCTGGTCTCCGATGAGCTCAGTAGGTGGGGCGAGTAGTCTAATAATAGTAAGGTTGCTGGTTAGATCCCTGGCTCCTTTGGAATGCATGTTGAAGTGTCCTTGAGCAAGGCACTGAACCTCTCCCCGAACTACTCAGTGGAGCAGCTGCCCACTCCTAGACAGTAGGATGAGTTAAATGCAGGGACAGCATAGCTTAGGAGGTGGGACGATTCCCCCCGAGCATGGAGGATTAAAACTGGGTACCACATCCTGATTCCCTGCTGTAGGATCGAACCCACGACACCTGATGTGGAGGGGCATGCTTCCAAGGGTTCGATCACATGAAGTTTTGTCTGGATTTGTCTTGACCCCATGCGTGACCTAGAACATCCTCGACCAATAAACGGCTCCCTGGCGGAGGAGGTGGCTGTGAGAGCTTTGCCCTGATGATCACATCGATGCTGTGGAGCTCTTGAGTGATGTAAAGCTTATTTATCAGGCTGTGATTAAAAGGCCACTCCAAGCATAGTTTCCTCAATTGCGACCGCTACTGTCCTCCGACCTTGTGTACGTGTGTGTTGCTCAGTGTAGCTTTTGCCTCATGGTGAACAACCAATAATTGACCATAATACCATTAGACCTCAAGTGTAAACAAATCAGTTTGGTAGAGCACCCATCCATCATCCCATGTAATTCAATGCCGGTTGAGTGGCAGAGTTAGCAGAGCAGAGCATTTTGTGCCAGCGGCAATAAAATAAAAAAAAAGGCAAAGTACTGGAGTTGAAAAAACTACGCTTGTATATAACACCATATAAAAGACAGTTATCACTATAAATGCAATCACACAGCAAGTGACCCACGGGGAACAATTGGTGTTTTTCTACATGGAAGCGGTCCTCTGTTTATTTTTGGATGAGTGCATAGAAGCCCCGCAGTAAAGCCGAGCCAAAAAGCTACATGCTGAGCTGCATGGAACATTACAGAGCACCTGATACGAAGCTGTATGAAATGTTATTGGAAGATGTAATCCTCCCTCTCAACCGGTAAAAGAAAAATTTAATCATTCATAGTAGGATTTTAGGCTATTGTCTTTCTATTTTTTTTAAAACACACCCGAAGCTGCTGTAAATTGGTGCTGTTGACCCTTCCCAAAGATCGAGATTTTTTTATTTTTTTTAAAAATGGTGATCAACTCATTTCCAAATGAATGCCTTTACTCCGTGCCGCCCTGGGCATCCTTCCATCATAATCAAGTTCATTTACCGTCAGCCAAATGCCGGGCCTCGTAGCTTAATCCGTTATGGTGCTATCAAAGTGATGAGTTTGCACTCATCATTCGATACTTTTGGTTAACCCCTGAAGGGATCGGGGCCGCAACCATGCAAGCAATCTGGAATTGTGGGACACTGCCCATCACTGATTGGATAGTATTACAATTCAATAAGTGCAACAGCAGGGGTCTTGTAGAAATTGGATGATTGGTGGTTCGATTCCCAACCCCTGCCAAAATCATGTTGAAGTGCCCTTGAGCGGGACACTAAACCCCCTAAATATTCCCTGGGTGCTGCGGCTGCTCATTGCTCTTATACAATAGTTTGGGTTACATGCAGAGAACATATTTAGAATAAAGCTTCTTCTTCTTCTTCTCTAGTTCTAGCCAGATGAATTCAAAGTCAGGCTGTTTGCTGCCGTCACAGCCGCGTGACCCATTTCCCTGGTCAGTCGGTCTCCTCTCTACTCTTCCCTTCTCCCCCACCTCTCCCTCTTTTTCCCCTCTCCTTCTCTCTCTCTCTCTCTCTCTCACTCTCTCCCCCTCCATTCTAGATGCAGCTGCCACCAAGATGTCTCTTTTCTCTTGCCGCCAGGCTCCATGTGCATATGCTTCACGTTACAGCAGCACATGATCCTCATCCATCCTCGCCCAAAGTAAATCACCCAGATATTTATATGTGAAATGTTGGCTCAGGCAGCAAATCAAAGCAAGATTACGTGACGATTCGAGCTTTTAGTTGAGCTGTGATCCAACAAAAAATTCTGAATGATTGCTATCATTGCATTCTAATAGGGGGATGTGGGGGCTCAGTGGTAGAGCAATTTGTCTCTTCTCCCTCTCTTTAGATGTGTGCCCATAGGGTAGCCTGGAGGTCTCTGAGCCCTGCTCGAGTTGTGCTGCTGGTGGTCCTGATCAACAGAGGGCTCTTTTAATCACTCCAGTTGATCATGTGACTTTCTGACAACCCCCCTGTGTTGTACCCTTATGTTTAGAAATACACACACATACATGTGTGTGTGTGTGTCTGTGTGTTTGTGTGGATGGAGAAGACAGGAAGAGATGGATGATCTGCTGCACTGTCTCCAAACAGGAACAGCCCAGAATAGCAGTAGCTTAAGACACAGTGCATTGGAGAGTCTAGATGTGTAAAAATCAACAGCTTTCAAGCCTGTCTACAGGCTGCGTGCAGACACTGGCAACACTTTTCAGGTGTTTTGTATTACAGGGTACTTGCATCTCTCTGGGTCTTCAGTTGTGGACAGCTCTATGGACTGGATAGAGAAGGCTGTGAATTGTTCTTTCGGTACAAATGTGAGGGGGGACATCCCTGTGAAATATTCATCAGAAAATCGACTAGTCAACAAGCTCCAAATACATGAGACGGACACGCTGCATTCTTTTGTCACACATGGCATTGAGTAAACACTAAAATGAGAGCTGATATTTCAGCATGGTGAGAGGTCTGTTTTTACATGTCAGGGTTAGGCCTCATGGTGTGGGGGCGGATATGGATTCACATGGAGTTTGAGGGATTAAGGTCGGATGTCCTTGCTGATGTCCTGTGGAAAGTTCAAACCCTCAGCCTTAGCTCTACCACTGAGCTCTACCACAACCCCCCTGATAATTCAACAAAACAATGAGGCTAAAATGTTAAAGTCTTGTTTTTGGTGAAAAAAAAGGTGAAACAGAAACTTTGTCTTACATTCTCGGTCTGGATTGGCAATTCAAGGCTGTGCTTGCAAGTCCTAGTTTGGGTGTAGCCATTTATCCAACAAGCAGCTTATCATCTATGTTCCATGAGCGTGTTTTTCCACCCTTTGATTAAACAAAATATGGATTTTCAAAACACATGCCATTTTAGTGAGTATGCTGACATCTACAGGTTAAAAAGTAAGTGAAGGTCACAAGCGTGCCAGGCTTGTCTTGGCATACTGTTATATAGCATAACAGGATAAACACAGCCACGGCTAATAACATGATCAATACCTCTGGATGATACAATAACAAAACCTATCATTGACCTTTGAACTGAGGTGCTCTGGTACCATGTACACTTATGAGCATCCTTATGTTTGAGCGTGGTGTCTATTATGGACTATCCATGACTAGCACATGAGTCTAACAATAAAGCAGCACTCTGGTTCAGATCAGGGAGACTGTTCCTCCCAATCACACCCCTCCAAGTGTCCCCATCATTTCCCACACGTGCATTGAAATGTCCCAGTAAAATGATAGAGTCCCATAAAGGAGCCCCATGAAGGACTCCATTTAGGGTCTCAAAAAAGGCTAAATACTCTGAAGTACTGTTTGGTGCATAGGCACAGACAACACTCAGAGTCCCCCCCCCCATAACCCTAAAGCGTAGGGGGAAACCCTCTAATCCCCATGGTTAAACTTCAATATAGTGGCCCTCAGCTGGGAACTTGTGAATATCCCCACACACCCCTGGCATCTCTCACCTTGGGCACTGCCAGAGAATAAAAAAGTCCAACCTCTTTCTGTGAGTAGAGGTGAATCCCACCAGATCTAGCTGGTACCATTCCACCTCCCACCCAAGCACCGGCTCCTTACCCCTGAGGGAGGTGAAATTCCACATCCTTAATGCTAGCTTCTATTGCAAGGGTCTGGTCTGCTGAGACCCTTTGCCTTCACTGCTACCTGTCTGGCAGTGCACCCGACCCCACGGGTTCTTCCTGTGGGTAGTGGGTCCACAGGAAGGAGAAATAGTCCACTTTGTTTTTTCGGGCTGAGCCTGGTCGGGCTCCGTGGCAAATGGCCACTAGGCGCTCACTGACAGCCCCCTCCTTCTGGGCCTGGCTCCAGATGAGGGCCCCAGGCTTCCTCCAGGCAGGGTAGCATCATAGGGTCTTCTTGAACCATTCTTGGTCTGGTCCCTCAACTGAGACCGATTTGCCATGGGAGACCGTAACAGGAGCACAAGGCTCCAGACAACACAGCTCTCAGGTTCATAGAGACACTCTAACATCTCCAACACGATAAGTTGATGGTTCCTCGGAGAGGGGACGACACAACTAAAAGAATAAAATAAGCTCCACGGGAAGAAGACAACGGTGGTCATAACATAAACAACCGAAGATTAACCCACTCTCAAAGCTTTTGAGTGTGTGTGGAGTTGCAGAGGTGTTCCTGCCCAATCCTCCACGATCTGTCATGGCTGGGAGCAAAGCCTCACGAAAACTACTGTACAGGAAGTGGACATGTGGGAGCGTCTTCTACGTTACCTCCAACCACCAGAACAAAGAGAAAAGGAAAAAAAGGAGTGGTGGTACAAGATGATAATAATATTTTCAATAAGGTTTGCAATAATAAAAACATTAATAATAAATGCTCCCTTAACAGTCCCACAAGGGGAAATTTGTGATTCTGTGCATTCAACCCATCCTTTTGTATAGGAGCAAGTCCATGTGCCACTCAGGGAGCAGTTAGGGGTTCTTACTCAGATACCTAAACAGGATTTCTGCAAGACTGAGGATCGAACCTGCAAACTTCCAATTGCAAGACCACCACTATAAATACCCACTGAGTTATGCTGCCCTGTGTGCAATGGAGTATTTTGCAATAGTTCCCCTTGCTTATATTGCTCTTTTTCCTCTCATGCCTCTGTTTTGCTTTCCATTTCCCCCCCCTTGTGGAACTAGTGAGGAGAAATCTTATCCACATAACAGCTTAAATATCAGTATAAGCAGAAAAATCCACAACCACACCACCACCAACAACAACTACAACAGCACTATGACCAATAGTTGTGGCCAGGAGTCTGACCACGGGGAATGCTTCAGTGAGTGATGCGGTCACTGTATGTTGTGTGTGAGAGTGAGACATTACTTGCCGTGAGTCGATCGAGAGATCTAAACACGATGAGCCATCCTCCTCTCTCTCCATCATCTGACGTGTGTCTCCTGCTTCAGCTTGGTCTTGCTAATGTCTCGATGATTCCTTCCTTTCAAAGTAGGCCAGCAGATGGAAACGTGCAAGTATCAGATGTTCTGAGCAACTTGTCAAAAATGGTCATATGTATCCTCCTTTGGAGTGCACGGCGTGCTTGATTAGGCTTGACGTTGTCTGTCAACACAAATGTGGAGACACGGAGTACAGGTGTACACGTGAGGCTAACGACACTGATTTAGGGAGAAAAAGTGCTCATTTGACACGAAAATCAGAATATATTAGAAAACGACGTCCTTGCTTCACTACACGGCAGGAGACAACGGCCTTTCCCTTCCCGCTATATCTGAGAGGATATCTCTGCGTGTTGAGGGTCTGATGGTTGCGAGAGAGAAACTCAAGAGGAGCAAAGGGAGAAGGACAGCTGAAGAACCTGAGAGAAAGTTTCTCTGTGTCCTCTTGGATATCAGCAGACAAGACTGCTGTGTGTCTAAGCATGCATGTTTCTGTGTGTGTGTGTGTGTGTGTGTGTGTGTGTGAGTGTGTGCGTGTGTAGTGAGACAGCTGTAAATGGGTTTGGGGGTTGGGCCATGTCAGCATGTTTCCCAGTGGTAAAAGGGGGCGTGTTCTTGAGCATGATTGGCCCACTGGGCCAATTGCAATACGGGTGACATCACAACTTCGTGCCTGACCTAGTTATAGGGCATGTGACGTCACAGCTCTCTCCATCTCTCCCTCTGTTCCTCCCTACTCTCTCCTCTACATTCCCCTGTCTCTCCTCCTTCCTTTAATTGTCTTTTCTTCACATTCCTTTACCCCCCCCTCTGTATTTAATTTTCTCTCTTTTCATTCGTAGCCAGCCTCTTGTTAACATTCCCTCTGTTATTGTTCCTGTACATCACCTCTTATTTCTCTGTCATCCACATGCAGGCACCATCCTCAGACAGCATGAGAGAACCAGCTGGAGATGGAGAGAGACAGATAGGAAAAAGTGAGGGCAAGGAGGCCGACCTGTCTACAGTAGCCAATAACCCAACATCTGCAGATTAAAGCTAGATTGATGGATATTAACAAGCTGGAGAGCAGACAGAGCTCAGATAACATGATGGAACCAAGGAGGGTATCTGTGCCATATGGACCAGAGGGACATTCTGTGGGCCTGAGGCACCAGCGAGAGATTTCGTTTTGATCCCTGGTTTCTCACAGATATGTGAATCCACAGTGGAGGATCTCCACCAGGAATACTGAACTTACTGTGGTTAATAACAACGGAGGGTGTCTGGTTCACAGCACCAACGCGTGGTGATGGCTGAGCGCATTACTACACGGGCTTTTTGGTAAATCACAGATGAGGAGTATTTAAATGGTTACCGTGTGGATGTTGGTATGTGGAACACTGATTCCACAGACAGGATATGGCCAAGTGTGTTTTTATCAAGTAGGATCGAAGCAGTTAGTAAAATGCAATAATCGAATTAACTGTAAATTAATATCTGACAACCTGTCAAGGGTGTTTAAAGGCCTTTCACTTAATGAGCACTAAGATTAGTGTGATGACATTACAGGCCACAATGTAATGATACTGAGATGGGATAACAGTGCCTGACCTGATTGGTCAAAAATACAGATGAGCTTCACATGTAGATGTACACAGGCTTGGATACAGCACAAGCTGTTTTCTTGATACGTACTCTGAGAGGTTGCTGGACTGGAAAATCACTGCATAAAAACATGTCCATTCACCATTTGTAAGGTCAGTTCCCTGGCGACCTGACATCAGTGGTTGACAACTGGATGGATGGAATGTCCAATAGGCTGACAGGAGAACATAAGCATACACACTAGAACTGTGAGTAGACACATATGCATT